>JASDQU010946839.1:0-33154 GCA_032191745.1 Picea mariana | reverse complement strand
AGGGGTGTTGATTGTACAATCCATATAGTCCGCACAGAAGCTGATGTGGCAGGCCGTATGACATGTGGCAGGCCATACAACACATGGCAGGCAGTTATTTTGATAGTTGGCATGTGACATGGCATGTTTGCAGTGAACGGGATGATGACACGTGGCCTAGTCAATGGCCGCCACGTGTCATATATACATTGGTTTAAAATTATGTCGTTGGCCGGAGTCAACCCCGCAACCTCCGGGCAGGGGGGAGAGACTTGGGAAGAGCCACCAACAGGCATTCCACTAGTTTTTCCTTGTTATATATGTGGCAAAATATTTATAAATGTTTTCATATGTGTATAGTTGGGGCGCGACCGGGATGGGGCTTAGCCCCAGCCCTTGGTCGCACATTGTATTAACATATGACCCAATGCTATACCATTTAGTGCGCGCGCGCGGTTGTGTTTTGTTTTGGTTCCAACGGTTGTACAAACGACCCGCCATTTGTCCTTTGACCATTGGCTTGTGGAACGGGAGCCTATGTTAACACTTGCGCATGGTCACATGGGTCATACGACCTTTCCCTTGACGGTTAGGGGCTAGGTGCGCCCGTAACTGTCCTATAGTTTGCAGAGTTCACGCGGTTGTGTTTAGTGATAATTTTTTATGCTTAAATATGTATGTGGGCTAGGTTGAGCCAACAAGGGTGCGTTTTGTAGATGCAGAGACAACAAGTTTGAAGGGGGGACTTCCAGGAAGCCTATCTTCTTCAATTTTTGGCCAAAAGAGGTGCTGAAAAAGCCCAGCTAGGGGTTTTTGGACATTCTAAAGCCATTGGAGCAGTCTATTTGGAATTTTGAGCATTGTAAAGCACATTTTTGAGAACTTTAAGAAAATAATACAAATGATCCATTAGAAGCTGGACCAGGAGATGTAGCCCAAAAGAAGGGTGAACTCCTTTATCATCTGTTGTGTTATGTGTTTTCTGTTCACTATTTTTTGTTGTTGTTTATATGCATCTTGAATGGGTAAATCCTATTAAAGTTGTGTTGCAAAGTTGATCCATTTTCATTTTAACACATAAAATTTAACTTGCAAATATTTTCAAGAATACAAGTCTTCTTCATTTTTAGATCATTCCACTTGTCCATTTGCCTGTGGATGGTAGGGTGTAGATTTCCTGTGTTTGATTTGGTACTGCTCTATAATAGCTTTGACTATATGAGAGGTAAATTGAGTTCCCTGATCAGTCACAATTTCTTGAGGTACACCAAATCTAGTAAAGATGTCATTAAAAAGGAAATCTAACACTGATTGTTCACTTGCAGATGGTAAAGCTTTTGCTTCAACCCACTTAGTCACATAGTCAGTGCATACAAGTATATACTTTTTCTTTTTAGATGTAGGGTTAATGGGCCCTACAAAATCTAATGCCCATTTCTCGAAAGGCTTAATAACTACTTGGGCTTGAAGTGGCATTTGGTCTCGTGCAGTAGGCTTGCCCATTCGTTGGCATTCATTACAATTGGATACATAGGTTTTAGCATCTCTGAAAATATGAGGCCAGTAGTAACCAGATTGCAGAACTTTGTAAGTGGTCCTCTTGTCTATGAAGTTTCCTCCACAAGGACCATCATGGTAGCCTTGCAAAATATCATGAATTTCATATTCCCTTACACATAACCTAATTACCAAATCTGGTCTTGTTTTGTAGAGGCAATCATCGTGCCACATGTAGTTTGCACTTAGCTAAATTACTTTTTGTTTTTCTCTAGGAGACAATTTCTGAGGCATCTTCCCTGTCACAAGATAGTTAGCTACATCTGCATACCAAGGAGTGAATGTAGAAATAACAAACAAATTTTCATCAGGAAAGTTATCTTCTACTGGTGCGTTATCTCCCCGATGAATCATTCTAGATAAGAAATCAACCACAACATTATCCTTACCAGGTCTATCAATAATGTTGATATTAAACTCTTGTAATAATAAGAGCCATCTTCTAACTCTAGGATTTGTTACAGGTTTGTTCATTAAGAATTTGATGGTTGAATGATTAGTGTGTACAAAAGCTTGATATCATGTAATATAGTGTCTAAATTTATTGATAGCATGGACTACAACTAGTACTTCTTTTTCTATGACCGTATAATTAACTTCAGTTGGAGACATATTTTTACTGACAAAGTAAATAGCACAAGGCATTTGATTTTCTCTTTGTCCAAGAACTGCCCCAAGGGTTGTGTTTGAGGCATCGGTACAGATATGAAAAGGAAGGGACCAATTTGGTCCTCTTAATACAAGGGTAGTTGAAAATTTTTGTTTTAGAATTTCAAAAGATATTTGGCATTCATCATCCAACTTAAATTCGGCTTCTTTAGATAATAACCTGAATAAAGGGGTAGCTAGGCTTGAAAAATTCAGAATGAATTTTCTATAGTAGCCAGCATGTCCTAAAAATCTGCTAAATTCCTTTTGTGAGGAAGGTATTCTGATTTGTGTGATAATATAAATCTTTGTTGGATCAACTCTCATTCCAGAACCAGAAATGTGATGTCCCAAAACAATACCTTCAGTGAGCATCATTTTTGACTTTTCATTACTTAAGGAAATATTATTTTCCTTACACCTAATCAAGACTTTTTCTAAACTATTCAAAGCTTCCTAGAAGTCTTGTCCATGGACTATAAATTCATCCATGTAGACTTCCATGCAATCATTGGTTAAGTGAGAGAAAATGGCTAGGACATCCCTTTGAAGAGTGGTTGGGGCATTGAAAAGTCCAAAAGGGAACACCCTATAAGCCTAGGTACCCCATGGGCAAGTGAAAGTGGTCTTCTCCTGGCCTTCGGGTGCCATTTGTATTTGGTTATAACCACTAAACCCATCCAGGAATGAAAAATACTTATTTCTAGACAAGGTATCCAACACCTGATCAATAAATGGTAAGGGAAAATAATCCCTATATGTGGCTTTGTTCAGCTCCCAAAATTCTACACATATTCTCTACTTACCATTTTTCTTGGGAACTATGACAAGTGGAGATACCCATTGACTATTTGAAATGGGGTATATGAGATTGGCTTGAAGGAGGTTTTGCAATTCCTCTTTTACAATATCTTTAAGGGATGGATTCATCCTTCGCTGAGGCTGTCTAACTGGTCTGATTTGGTCATTAGTGTAGATATGATGTGTGCATGTGTCAGGGTGAATGCCTTTCATGTTTGCATAATCCCATGCAAAGGCATCAAATTGTCTTTGGAGCATTTCAATTACTTGTGTCTTTTGTTCTGGTTCCAAACTAAAGTTGATATAGAAAGGTTTTCCTGGGGTAATCTCAACAAGTTCAGTAGTTTCTTCCGTCTATGAGGAAGTTGGTGATAAAGTATATAATTGAGTGATATCAAGGTGCCAAGTTTGTTGAAATTCGAAACTGAAAATATGTGAAAATTCTGCAAAAGACCTCGGGTATTCAATGCAATTTGTGTCAGCCAGAAATAAACTTAAGACTTGTTCATCTGATTATTCTTGCATTCCTATTACTTGTTCAAGTGTTAATAGGGGTATGATGCAATCTTCCTCTCCATAAGGGTTTTCTAACCAAACAGGTATTTTTTGTGCCAGTTGGGAAGGAGGGAAGAGAACAAGTTTTTGGCTATGTGTTCCATTGGATATAGTCATCTCACCAAACTGAAAGCTGATAAAGGCATCTGCTATGGCCAGCCAAGGGCGGCCAAGAACCATGGGGCGTTCTGGTTTGGAGGATGATTTAGAATAGATGACTAAAAAGTCTACTGGATATTCCCAAGAAGCTAGAGTGACTGTGACATCATCTAGACTTCCTGCAGGGCTAATGACTGACTTATCTGCCAACTCTATCATGGTTTGGGTTGGTCTTAACTGGTTGATTTAGAGCTTTTGCATAGTGTCAAAAGGAATTAAATTAATTGCTTCATCCAAATCAATGAGTGTGTTTGGTAGAGAAATACCATTAATTTCAACAGTGACTACTGGGTTTCCAGGGTCATTATATTTGTATGGCATTTCAGAAATAAATTCAAATAATTGTCCCACCACCTGAACAAGGGGAGGTTCCTTCTTCTTCCTTCCTGGTTTCTTAATGCAAATATCCCTTATGATTTTGGCATATATGGGGATATCCTGAATGGCTTGCAGTAGAGGTATTTTTATACATACATTTCATAATTCATCTTCTATATCTATGTGCAAGGGTGGGTCAGGTTTCTTCACTAATAGTCTTTTGGGGTAGGGTGGGAGATTAACTTGTTGGGGTACTCGTACAGACTAAGAAGTGATTGGAATAGGAGAGGAGGTCTCTTCTTCTGCAGGGGTGGTTTGAGTGTTTTCTTCCTCAAAATGATTATCATTTTCTTCTTGAATTATTACTGCGAGATTTGATTAGTTTATAACTTTCCCCGATCATAGTTGACTTTCATAGGTGGGAGAGGTTTGAACTTTTGTATTTTGCACCAGGTGGGTGGTTCGATTATTGGGGTTAGGGATTGGCTGGGCAAAGATTTCTGTTGGTTTCAGAGGGTTGTGGGCAACTTGGTTTTGCTGTTGATTGGCACTTACATGTGGTTGTTGCTGCTGGTTAGGGTTCAAGGGTGTTGTAAATTGCTGTTGTATAGGAGGTGGGAGTAAAGATTACATCTATGGTGGGTTGAATCCAGGTAGTAATTGGGAAATGTTTGCAGGGTACTGTGGATATGTAGGGTAAGAGGGATTTCCATACACAGGTCCCCTCCAACCTTGTTGCCAAGGTTGAGTTTGAGCTTGCTGAGGTGTCCATTGTGGATAGGTCATTGGGGAAGGACCCCATTGTTGTTGTTGATATTGTGCATTAGGGTCATAAAATGTATTGGGATTTTGGGCTCTCCAAGGTCTTGTGGAAGGGTATGGTTGTTCTTGTGAGACTCCTCCTCCCCTATACATGGCTTGTAGCTCAAGAAAAGTCGGACACCCAAATGTGGGGTGTTCTAGTGTACACAGGCCACAGATTTCTATGACATTTAATGGGAATTCTTTCTCAATGTGCTTATTTCTACATCTATGAAAAAATATTGCTAAAGGAACCTCTTCTTCTTGTTTCTTTTTCAGTTTTAGAGTATCTAACTGGTTACTGATTGTGCTCAAGATGTCTATTTTAAAGTTGTCCAATAAGTTTCCTAACTCAGTTCTGGTGACAGTCCCTGAGCTTTGTTTTGTATTTCTGCTAAAAGGATCTCTTGGTCCTTTGCCTGTTTTAGCTTGTCCTCTTGAGTATCTTCTACAGTAATCTGCAATCTCTACAAAAGTCTTTTGGTGTACATCTCCTGAACTCAACAAGTTTAAAACTTCTATGCAGTCATCTCTAAGACCTTTCAAGAATATAGTTCTTACTACAGCTGGGTCTATGGTGAATAGTTTTGATTTCTGATAGTTGTATAAGAACCTTTCTAATTAGTCTTCATGGCTTTCATCTTCTGTTTGCTACATTTTAAAAATGTCATTTTTAGCATTATCCTTACAATAGTCTTGGTATTTCCGTAAAAATGTGTCTTTCATCTGATCCCAAGAGAGGATTGTATTTTCTCCTAAGCTCATCAACCATCTTAAGGATGAATATTTCATTGTAGCAGGAAAGAGCTTAAGTTTTTGGGCATCGTCTAAGTAATTATAGCTTCTACATAATATGTCAAACTCGAATAAAAAAATATCTGGATCTTCAGTTGACATACCTCTGAAAGTGGGTAATGATGATAGTGGAATATTTTTCATGCCGATGTTTCTGGAAATATCCAATATTGGAAACCCAAAAGTCTCAGTTTCTATGGCTTCATTTCCTTCTTCTTCTGCCATTCCACTGATAGATGGTTTAGAAACTGGATTTTTTTTGTCTCCAAAATGTTCAGCAGATTCACGTTCTGCCCACCCCAATGTTGATTCTTCTGTTTTAGGTTCTCCTTCTGGAGCCTCGTTGGCTCCCCTTGAATTTTCTCCTGGTGGAATTTTTCCTGCACCAATGTCAGTTGGATTAGTGTGGGCGGGTTGTTTTTGAATCTTTAGAGCTTACAAATCTACCCTTGTTATCTCTATATCTACGCACAAAATGAAATTTTGATTCTTAACTGAATTGAAATCCTAATTCTATCTAGAAGGTAAGAAGGACACTTGGCTTCAAAGAACCCCACTCTGGTGGCCGCATGGCACTTCACTCACGTCTTAAACATTTTATCCTCCTCCCTCAAGAATCCTTTAAAAACATTCAAAATTTATGGAAACAATCTAAGCTAAAAATCACTTCCTACCATTTGCAACTCCCCGGCAACGATGCCAAAATGTTGTGCTGCTTATATGTTTAGTATAATGCACTCATTAATTATCAATCCAGGATTCGTAATCAAGAGAGTTACAAGACACCAGTAAGAAAGGTAATTCTAATGTCATGAGTATAGAACTATTCTAGATTATGTATGTTGGAAACAAAACAAACTAGCAAACTGAAATACACTTTGGTTGTCTTCCACAGAGAGGCTATCTACTCCATTATGGCACATGCAAGTATGAGATGGAGTTCTTTTGATAGATCAACTCTACTATCTGACCTAGAGAGCTAACTATGAAACCACACTTATGAAAGGGAAGTCAGACATCAATCATCAAGACATAGCATGGGTAGTTCAACAGTCAATATACTGAGTATGTTGTGGTTCACAATGTGCTATTGTGAATTTCACTAGTTCTCCTTCAAATATGTCTGACTACTGTTGCCAACATTCATGTCTATCAAACAAAATCAAATTCATAAAAATATAGCATATGCAAAACAAAGTGAGTAAAGATCTCTAAGCAATCATATAATTGAAATCCTAGTCTAAACTGTATTGCTATCATCTAAAAGAATTAAAACTTCAGCTAATCTAACATTTACACTATTGAAAGCAAATGCTAATACTAATCTACGAAGGTGCTGACCTTTGTTGGGCAGTGGGCCCTTGTTGCTTCAATAGGTCAGTGACTGGAGTTTACAGTAAGCTTGCTTTCAACCCACACATTACTCTTACTCAAACTTCAAAACATAGAATCAAACTATGCTAACCACTCAACTCACATTCAATCATATACGATCAAGACATGGAGATAAATGACGTCCTTCTATTAATCTTCACCCATAATATGTTCTGCAAAATGTAACGCTGCTTCACATGTTGTATTATGCTAATTCTCTACTACCTCCACCATCCTTGCCATGACTATTTAAACAGTCTTAGTCGTGAAACACAAGGAGGTGAAATCGTTTGCAAATCAATCAATTGTTAAATTTAATTATTCGGTTACATATTTTAAGCTTCATCCTCATGACACGAAGTGCATGAGGATGAAGCAACAACAAACTATCCTAACATAGCCTTGATAAAACATTTATGATTCAATAAACATCCAACAATTGTCTTGGGCACGATCTGGAGCTAAACTTGGTACATTCGGCTTCCTGTATTGGTACTGGATCGTGATAGGTAAATGGTACCGGATCCAAACAGTGCACAAATGGTGGTACCAGATCACGACAGTCTATGGCCGTTGGTGCCAGATCGTGACAGGTGAGATTCAGTACCGAATCTGAATAGAAGGTGTGCTTGGTACCGGATTCGGATAGTGGCAATCTGGTGCACAAGTACCGAATAACTAAGCTGGTACAGAAAGGTTGGACTTATCTAGAGGTCAAAGATTATACATGGAAAATTGAAGGATTAGTACATGAAACATTTAATCTCCTAGCTCAACAAACCACAAAAATGCATGAATTAATTATACTTTACCTTATGACCTTATCATTTACCCAAGCTTAGGTAAGCCAAAAAGGTATAGATGAGGAGTATAATAGGGTAGTGGGGATGTCAATTTAGAGTCTCAACACTCCCCAATATATCCATCCTCTTCTACTCAATCGTATCTTTTTAATGACTGCTACTAGACTCAAAACTGAGCTCTAGATTGCAAGTTATGTCCTCCTGAAGTTCTTTGGTCCTTATTGGACATGAGCCACATGATGCCCAAGTGGGTCCATCTCATTCGTACCATCCCCAAATTTCTACATCCACGGGGAAGGTCCATCTACCGTCCAATCCAATGGCGGGACATGGTCTTTATTTAACACATGGGCTAGAGGGAAGTTCGACATTCGATGCTTCGACACTAAATGTCCCTTCTCCTTTTTGCACGCTTGTCCTGTGGAGTCTCAAATTCTTGAACTACTGAAGGAGCTATAAATATCGCCACGTGGCTTTGACCTTCAGGCCTTTCATCTTATCCTCGAAACTGCATCCCAAACTTTCAAAGTCTCAAAGTCCCAGACTCCTGAAGGTTCCACCCTCGCATGTGGTGACATACTAAACATGAAGGAAAGGACATGTGAGTCCCAAGCACTCCATCCACCAAATGGACAAAGTAAGCAAGTACTAGGGATGACAAGCGGGCAGTTAGAGATGACGCATGGCCCCTATAGTGGGTGACACGTGTCATGTTTTAATGGGAACATTGGGTCTTCAAAATGTATGAATCTAGGTGACACATGGCACGTCAAATGTGGGTCCACATCACCCTAGAGTGATAGCCTTCAAAACCCTTTGATCTCACGACTATGGTGTTTCCACGTAAAAATTTGGATCTACGGCCTTTGTTACTTTGAAACTTCGACATTCTGGGGATCCGTGGTGTGACTTCCTCCTTTCTCCTAGAGTGGTCAACGTCGGGCTGACCATGGTGCTATAAAATGTCAATTCTCTCGAATTAGTCAATGAGGGACTTACCTCAATTTATATCTAATGGTTAGGGAGACTCTCGAATACCCTCGGATCTGCGGCTCGTGTTACTTCATGATTGGTAAAAGGTCTAGGATTTAACGATGGGATAGTTCTATCTACCCTGGTTAGGGAAACCGCTAGATATCAGTCAACCTCATGGGTAACCATAACAACATGTTGCCTTCTCTTGGTTTACAAATTGTAAGGGTATAAATCTTCGAAGCTCCAGACTCCCAGAGTTTCAAAGCTAGAAAGGTTTATCTCTTTTCGGGCCTAGTGTAGGGTTCCTAGATCCTGGTCATATGGGTCCTCCAAAAATTCTCATGGGCTATGCGTTAATCTCTTAGATGTGAATTGGTTAAGGACATGGGCATGATCCCTGGGTCACACAGGTGAAAGGTCTGAAGGAGATTCCCTCCTTCCATTGAGATTTAACTTGGTATTCCCATGAAGGTAGATTCGAGAGGTCGGTAGGACTTAAGCATTCCAGTAAATCCTACCCCAACTCTCTTGCATGCTTATGCCCCATAATTATTTAACTGCTAAGATGAGGGAAGCAGAAGACCATTTAAAATCATGAGTTCATAGAGAGACAACATATATTTCTATATTAATCATTTAATACATAACTCATTCATAGAGATATAAATATATTCAATCATCGTTTTCGTTTCAATACACAGAGTATGAAAATACTTATCAGAAAACCATAATCATGAAGCAACTGCTGAAAGGGGTGCATGTTTCCACCCAAACATAGGCACAACCACTCCTGAACAAATTTATTGTTTCCCACCCCTGAGCTAGACCATGATTATCTGAGAGAGACTCTTTATTCTCACTCCACGATATTCAGGGATGGAGGTTACCCTCCTCCCACATGATCTTGGCAATCGGTTTTCTCTGTACCAAGTAGAGAGGTATACACGATTACTTCCACAGTCACTCATCAGCCCCGTTTATCATCTTGGACTGAAAACGTTTCCAACATATTCTTTCACCCGAAACGAGCTTGTTTCTCAGTTCTCCCTTGAATTAGAGAGTTGCAAATGTTCTTTTTCTTCTGGGATATTGGTCTCTCCACTTTGCTTCCTCACAGATATGCCTCTGCCCATGAATCACCTCTTTTCTTTCCTTCCTCAACAAGGTTGTGTGGGTCTGAATCCTTAGCTCATGGTCAGGTCTCGAAGTCTTACAAATGGGTACTCCTCACCATCTCCTCATTAACTCTTGAGGAGGACTCTTCCAGCTACCAGTCTGACTGGTAATTCATTTATGGGTCAAAGGATTGTTTTGGGTCTCAGCAATTAAATCCAATGAGGTATTAGTTTGATGGGGGTCATCTCACCACTTCTGGTTTCCCCTCACAATCTCTCTCATAGAACCATGGTCTATCTTGGAAAACCCCCCTTTCAACAGTTGTGCAACACTATCCATATTTAATTAATAAAATAAATGCATACATTACCTTTTATAACAAAAGGTTCATCAAATCTAGCATTCACACATATTTAGTCTGCCACAATATTTTGGCAAGTTATAGTTATTTTTACAAGATGGGGGAAACATGGGTGTTACAATATCCTCCCTCTTAAAGGAACATCATCCTTGATGTTCTACCTTCTGATGTGCTCTATATATACAGAAGTAAACAAAAATGGGTATGCCTGTTTCATGGCATCCTCCATATCACATGTCACTTCATCTGGACCAAAGTGTTTCCATTGTACCTAGAACTGTGCAATGGTTATGTTCCTGACTAGGGTTTCCTTCTTGTCTATTATGCATTGTGTTTTTGGAAAAAAATGCCCTCTAGATCCACTTGAGTCGCAGACCAGTCAATTATATGATCAGAATCATGTACATATTTCTTCAGCAATGAAACATGGAAAACATTATGTGCCTTCACCGTGGGAGGAAGTGCTAGCCTATATGATATAGGTCCCACTCTATCCAAAATTTCAAAGGGTCCACAATATCGAGGTTCCAGCTTGGCACATGCTCCCATTCTCAAGGATATTTTCCTGTGTCTAACTCGGAGATACACATGATCCCCTGTTGTGAACTCTCTAGGAGTCTTTTTTCTATTTGCATAGATTTTTTGTCTATCCTGAGCCATTTTCAGATTCTGCCATATTTGGATTACTTTTTGTTCCATTTATTTTAGCATTTATGGCTTGATTGTAATTATATCTATTGGGTTATCCCATCTGATTGGAATTTCTCATTGTCTACCATAGAGGGCCTCAAAAGTGCTCATATTCAATGACTCTTGATAGCCATTGTTGTAGGAACATTCTACCAATGGTAGGTACTATTCCCACTTCTTAGGATGATGCATTACATGCATCCTTAACATGTCCTCTAATACTTGGTTTACCCTCTTGGTATGTCCAACATTTTGAGGGTGATAGGTTATACTAAATAGTAATTTAGTTTCAAAACTAGCAAACAAAGATTTCCAAAAATTTGAAGAAAATTTTGCATCTCGGTCGGATATGATTTCCTTAGGCATGCCATGCAGCCTAAATATTTCTTTCATGAAAATACTGGCAATATTTATTTCCATGCAAATTGACTTGACGGGAATGAAGTGGGCAGTCTTGCTTAGTTTTTCCACAACTACCATGATGGTGTCATTCTATTTGGATGATTTTGGTAACCCTGTGATGAAATCCATGGTGATAGCTTCCCATTTCCATTTCGGAATTGGTAGGGGCTATGATAGTCCTGCTGGGTACCGGTGCTCTTCCTTAACCTGCTGACATTCTGGACATTTGGCTAAGTAATCAACCATGTCCTTTTTCAGTCCATGAGAATAAAATAACTTCCTATTGGTTGTGATCATCTTCTTATAATCAAGATGACCAACATATGGTCTTTTGTGTATTTCATCCATTGTGAATCTTTTCAAGTCATCACAATTTGGAATATACAACCTACATTTGTAAGTTAGTAGGCCATCATTCAACAATTGATAACCCTCATACTTCATCCATGTGATTCTTGTTCCAAGTATGATTTTACAATCTTGAAAAAATCATCTGTTTCTTGTGCATTTTTTAATCTCTCCTTGACGTTTGTTTCACAGGTGTTTACAGCTTCCAAGTGAATGAATTTCATACTTCTGCTAAGGGCATCAACCACTCTATTTTTCTTTCCTTTGATATGTTTGATTTCAAAATCAAGCTCACTAAGGAGAGCCATCCATCTAGCTTGTCTAACATTGAGCTTTGGTTGATCAAACAGATATCTCAACCCACAATCGTATGTCATAACCAAAAATATTCTACCCAGGAGATAATGCCTCCACATTTTTAGAGCATTCACTATGGCAGCCAATTCTAGATCATGGGTCACATAATTGATTTCATTCTCATTCAATTTTTTGGATTCATAGCAAATTACATGTCCTTCTTGCATAAGGACTCCTCTGAGTCCTTCCTTGTAGGAATTTGTAGACACAAGGAAGTACTTGTTTAGGTATGCACTCTTCATTACAGTTGCATTGGTTAGAAGGTATTTCAGCTCTTGGAATCTCTCTTCACATTCTAATGTCCAAATGAATTTAACTCCGTTTTTTTAAAGGCAAGTGATTGGGAAACCGATCTTGGAAAATCCCTTTATGAACCTCCTATATTATCTTGTTAGGCCCATAAAGGATATGATATCAGATACATCCTTTGGGGTAGGCCAATCCATGATGGCTTTGATTTTGTGATCATCAACTGCCACTCCTTCTTCAGAAAAAACATGGCCTAAGTAATGGACTTGTTTATGGAAAAAGTCACACTTAGTAAAATTAGCATAGAGTTGATATTCTCCTAGCACTTGAAGCACTAACTTGAGATGTTCTTCATGTTCTTCCCTATCCTTATAATATATTAGGATAAAATCAATGAAAACCAATACAAATCTATCTAAGAACTTACTGAGTACATTATTCATTAAGCACACAAAAGTGGTTGGTGCATTGGTTATCCCAAATGGCACCACCAAAAATTCATAGTGACCATATCTTGTCCTAAAGGTTGTTTTGTGGATGTCTTCATCCTTAATTCGGACCTGATGGTATCCAGACCTCAAGTGAATCTTGGACAAAATTTAAATCACCCCTTAATTGTTCAAACAAGTCATCGATCCTTGGCAAGGGATACTTATTCTTAATGGTCATCTTATTGAGTTTCCTATAGTCTATGCACAACCCGAGTGTTCCATCCTTATTTTTCACAAACAAGGTTGGTGATCCCCATGGAGACGCACTAGGATGAATGTAGCCTTTGTCCATCATTTCCTTTAGGTGTAGTTTGAGTTCAGCTAGCTCTGGTGTACTCATTCTATAGGTTGTTCTAGACACTGGCACCGCTCCTGGTGCAAGTTCTATTGACAATTCAATATATCTTCTTGGAGGTAGACATGGTACCTCTTCTAGAAACACATCTTTATACTCTCTTAATATGGGATTGTCCTCTACGTTGGGTTTATTATTTTCGACATAGTCCAACACCTGTATTGAAAATAAAGGGAATCATTTTCTACAATACTTCTTCACTTGAATGGTTGATATTTGTCTCACTGAGATAGGATTTTGAATCCCTTCTTCATCTTCACACTCCAAAGTTTTATTGTAATAGTTCAAATTGGTTTTATGGGCAACCAACCATTCCATGCCAATTAGAGGTTCATAAGATCCTAAAGGGAGCATTTTTAGGGTTTCTTGGGTGGGCCATCCATCCATAATGAATTGGAATGCTGGTATCACCTCTGATACTTTTATTTTGGTTCTAGTGGCTAGTTATAATAGCCATGATTTAACATGTGTAACTTGTTTCAATTTACATTTCTCAATAATATAAGGGGAAACATAACTCAAATTAGAACCAAGGTCAATTAAAATGGAAACTAGATGGTTGGCAATCATACCTTCCATCTCCACCATTGAAGCTTGGTGGTTGGCTTGTCTATTGTCCAAGGTTGCATAAATTTGTGGCATGCTCCTAGCCACATCATTGACTGTGGTAGCCTCTTGGACGTTTTATACCCTCCTATTGTTTCATTCCATATATGGGAAGTATCTGACTATATTCTCTTCTCCACAACCCCAACATTTCAAGGGTTCACTCTTTGCATTATCAGTCTCACCTGAGGCTGCTCCAAAGGGTTTATTTCCACTCTAAGAGGAAATTTTATTGATATACACTTTTAGTAGGAAGGCTCATCTTAGAACCCTTCCCATAGTTCTTAAATCTTGAGGGTTTAAACCCCTTCTTCTTGAATCCCAAATTATTTTTCTTCTTCCAGTCCTCATGAGGTTTTGTCTTATTCTTGAATTGCTCATAGCAATACCTTGCCTTCCAGATAGTGTCTTCTAAGGTATTTGGCTCATCAAATTCAATTATGTCCCAGAAGGACTAAGGCAGTCCACTAATAAAGAGTTGCATCTTTACCTTTTCATCCTTTATGTAAGGTACATACATTATCAACTCAAGGAATTTGTTAATGTATTCATCTATTGTAAGTTGTCCCAAATTGAGTTCATAGAACTCCTTGGTCTTCCCATCAAACTATTTCTCTGATAAATACTTCTTCTTGAAGTATTTCTCAAATTGTTTCCATGAGAAGTCCTTCTCATGGATTCCTTTCACATTCCTAAGGTCTTCCCACCAAATGGAGGATTTTCCATTCAGGTTAAAAATGGTTGTTCTAACCTTTAAATTTTCAGAGTAGTCATGGACTTTGAAGTACTTCTTCAAGTGAATCAGCCAAACTTGTGCTTCTTCCCCCTTCTTAATTTATCCATCAAAAGTGGGTGGTTTTTCTTTCTTAAACTCTTCTGGGCAATGACTCTTGGAATGTTCCTCTTCTTTCCTCTTCTCTGGGAATGTGAACTAGTTTTGCTACTAGAGGATCCCTTGGAGTTATCAGTTTCCTCACCAGAGGATTCTTCCAATGAGTGTCTCTTGGCTCCATGTTGGGCCTTATTTGAGGTGCTCCTCTTGGTGTGGCCACTTTCAGGACCATGATTTCCTATTTTAGGTGGAATTTGGGTTTTCTTAGTGTTATTTCTATCCACATAACTGGTTGTTGGTCCATGTTGCAGTTTCCTTTGTATATCTGATAAGCTTTGCAGTAGGACTGCATTAATTTCAGTTTACTTTTCCTTCTCTTTTATCATCTTTTCATTGCCAACCTTACAACTCTATAATTATTCCATGAGGTTTCTTACGGTTTCAGCGAAATATGGAGGGGTTTCCATCACCCTCCTTTCATCATATTCTTCCTCTCTATTTTAGGAGATTTTCCCCAATTTATTATGTGTCACCATCCTTTATGTTTTAGTTTTCTTGTGGTCCACTGACTTCTTGAGTGCTGGTAAAACATTTTTCGTTAGTTAATAATCCATTAGTTTTTGAACAACCCACAGTTCAGATTTTGCAAAATATATAACAACAACATAAAATTTCATTCCTTTCTTCAGTAGAGTTTTAACTAAGCCTCTTAGGAATGGGTTAAGATAGGGTGTTAGCCCTAAAATGTTTCTAGTAAAATTTATTCATGACTCTTTCATGAGCCCAAGCAGGCCAAGTGTTTTTTCCTTCTCTGATACCAATTTGTAACACACCTGACCCCTAAGTACACTTTCTAGGGATGGGGCATACAAATTTCTCTTAGTTTGGTTGTCTCAAATCATCTCCTAAGATCTCCATCCTCTTCTACTCAACCGTATCTTTCTAACCACTGCTACTAGACTCAAAACCGAGCTATGGATTGCAAGTTATGTCCTCTCAAAGTTCTTTGGGAATTATCGGACATGGGCCACATTGCGCCCACGTGGCTCCACCTCATTCGTACCATCCCCAAGTTCCTGCATCCACGGGGAAGGTCCATCCACCTTCCAATCCAACGGTGGGGAATTTTATTTATTTAACACATAGGATAAAGGGAAGTTCGGCATTCGGCGCTTCAACGTTGAAAATCCCTTCTCCTTTATGCATGCCTGCCCTCTGGAGTCCTGAATTCCTAAAGTCCCAAAGGATCTTGAAATCTCGCCACGTGGCTCCGGCCTTCGGGCCTTTCAGCATATCCTCGACACTGCATCCCAAACCTTTGAAGTCCCAAAGTCCCGGACTCCCGAAGGGTCCGCCCTTGCACGTGGTGATGTGCTAGACACATAGGCAAGGATAGGTGGGTCCCGAGGACTCCACCCGCCAAATAAACCAAGTAAGAAAGTACTAGGGGTGACACGCGGTAAGGCAGAGATGACGCGTGGCCCATCTAGTGGGTGACACATGTCATGTTTTAATAGGAACATAGGGTCTACAAAAATATGAATCCAGGTGACACATGGCACATCAAATGTGGGTCCACGTCACCCCGAACTGATAGCCTTCCAAACAATTTGATCTCACGGCTAAGGTGTGTCCACGTAAACCCCCGGATCTACGGTCTCCATTACTTTGTAACTTTGATCTTTTGGGCATCCGTGGTGCGACTTCCTTCTTTCTTCCGGAGTGGTCAGCTTCAGGCTGACTATGGTCTAGATCTAATGGTCATGGGAGATTCATAAGGGTCCCTAGATCTACGGTCCTTGTTACTTCACAGCTTTGGCCTTCGAAGAATTTAACGTTATGGTTACTCAGATCTCTCGAAGCAGGACTTTGTTGAAGTACTATGTGTGGGTCCCTCCACTGTTTGATCGGATGGTTACAAGGGATTCCTAATGGATTCCATAGATCCACGACTTATATTAATTCATAACTTTGACGTCGAGGAATTTGGGTGATATAAAACCTCATTTCTCTCGAAGTAGTCAACGTTGGACTTACCTCAACATAGATCCAATGGTTAGGGGGACTCCCGAATACCCTCGAATCTGTGGCTCGCATTACTTTGTGATTGGTAAATGGGTCAGGATTTAACTATGGGATAGGTCTATCTGCCTTGGTTAGGGAAACCTCCAAACATCGATAAACCTCGTGGGTAACTGTACCAATAGGTTTCCTTTGGCTTGTTTACAAATGGTAAGGGAGTAACACTCTAGAGCTTTGAACTCCCAGAGTTCTGAACTCTGGGAGTTCTGAAGCCAGAAATGTTTATCTCCTTTCAGGCCTAGCGCAGGGTTCCCAGACCTTGGTCATATAGGTCCTCTCAAAATTCTCATGTGCTATGCGCTAATATCTTAGCCGTGAATTGGTTAAGGACATAGGCATGAGCCCTTGGTCACACAGGTGAAGGGTGTGAAGGATACTTCCTCCTTCCATAGATTTTGTACTTGGTATTCCCACGAAGGTAGATTCGAGAGGTTGACAGGACTTAAGCATTCCAGTAAATCCTACCCTGACTCTCTTGTAGGCTTACATCCCATAACTCTCTAACTTCTAAGATAAGGCAAGAAGAATACCATTCAAAAGCATGGGTTCATAGAGAGACAATACATATTTCTACCTTAATCATTCAATACATAACTCATTCATAGACATATAAATATATTCAATCATCATTTCCGTTTCAATACACCGAGTATGAAAATACTTATCATAAAACCAGAATCGTGAAGAGACTACTAAAAGGGGTGTATGTTTCCACCCAATCATAGGCACAACCACTCGTGAATGGATTTATCGTTGGCCACCCACGAGCTAGAAAATGATGCTCTGAGAGAGTTCTCATTTGGACCCAAAATGATCTTATTTCTCAGTTCTCCCTCAAACCAGAGAGTTGAAAACACTATTTTCTCTTCTGGGAGATTGGTCTCTCCACTCCGCTTCCTCACAAATATTCCTCTGCCCACAAATCACCTCTTTTATTTCCTTCCTCACAAAGGTTGCGTGGGTATGAATCCCCAAATCGTGGTCAGGTCTAGAAGTATTGCAGATGGGTACTCTGCCCCATCTCCCCATTAACTGTTGAGGAGGAATATTCCATCTACCAGTCTAATTGGTAATTCATTTATGGGTCTGAGGACCAATATGGGTCTGAGCAATTAAATCCAATGAGGTACTGGTTTGGTGGGGATCATCTCAACCACTTCTGGTTTCCCCTCACCATCTCTCTCATAGAACCATGGTCTATCTTGGAAAACATCCCTTTCAACAATTGTGCAACACTATCCATATCTAATTAATAACAAAAATGCATACATTACCTTTTATAACAAAAGGTTCATCAAATCCATCATTCACACATATTTAGTCTGCCACAGTCTTTTGGCAAGTTATAGTTAGTTTTACAAGCTGGGGGAAATAAGGGTGTTACAAATTAACATGCAATATTTTCTTTCTTGGATAGCTTGCAAATAGAGTGTACAAGTAATGGATATCTTGCAAATAGGATGGTGCCACAAGTTCTATGAATTCTTCCTACAAGTGTTGACAATAGACTAGGCATTTCTTGTACCCACACCATGCTCCTCCAACTTGCTTATGTGATATTCCCAATTGCAGAAGACATTACTTCCCACAATTGAATTTTTTCTACTATTCCCATGCATTTTAAAGTGTTGGACTAAAGTATTGGAAATGAAAAGTTTTGACAGTCCAATGTGATTCGGTGATGTGTATAGATTGTGCACACATGTGTTGAGAATATAGTAGTTATTTTGTGTGAGAACGCCATACCTATAAAAAATGTTAAAGTATGGAAGATATAGGTTAGGCTGTGCAAAAATGCACAAGTATTGATATAAGCATATGCAAGTGTGACTGTTTTCTCGTTCATTTTCCTTGAGGATTTGTTTGCATCGTGCATAGTTGTGTCTTTCGTGCCTTGTATAGTTTTTTTTATTTGGTAAAGTGGACATTCCATCTGTTTTCAATTCCTTTGAAGACATTTGTTTCCAATTCCCTAATGTATTTTCATTGCGGTCCTCTTGCACGTTAGAACTTGCAGTTTCGCACCTCAGTGGTTTTGGTACAGTGGAAAAAAAACTTAGTAAAAAATGCATATGCTTAACTAAATGCTTTTAACATATATACGTATATTAAAAACAAAAGTTGATTATTAATTTAATAAAAGTAAATTATACATATTCATCAAAGACATATAGTCTGCATAGATATAGCTTTCGAACCTCCACAGAGGTATATTCTGACACAGTGAAGACTTAGTAAATAAAATACATCTTCAGTACAAACATATAGTCTTTGACATATAGCTTTAGCACCTCCGCAAAGCAAACAATTAGTCTAATAGTTACCAATAAGTGATGTTGGAACATCAAGCATTGATGGTTCAAGACATATCTCCTGGGTTCAGTCATTCGAGAGGTCGACCTACATCTGAACACAATCGGTTGAGGGATCTACTAGCACACCACACCAGTTAGTTGAGTAGTCGATGTTCCTATCGGTCAGACAGTCAACCAACAGTCGAAGATAGCTGGACGATGGATCGACCAGCCCTGCAATCGACTAGGAGTTGGATGGATAGTCATTTAGATTGAGTCCTGTCGAGCCAACTTGACAGAGAGGATTTTATGGAGACAGCTCTAATAGTCAATGGTTATATGTGGACAAGATCTTTCGCATTCTCTAGAAGTCGGTTAGATATTGAGACTATAAAATAAGTCCCCTTGGGTCATTATAATGCAATGTAATGATGGGAAATATGCATAGTGATGTTCTAATCACAATACTCTATTCTTAAGTGTTGTAACTGTGTCTTTAGATTCCACCTCTGATCTTCGAAATTTATTACCCCTCTTTGATTTTCTACAGTAACGTGTTCTCATTTTCATATCATGTTCCATTTCATTCCCCAACATGGTATCAAGTCCCATGGTAAATAGAGTGTATCAAACCTGGGACTTGGTTCCCTGACCTCTTATAAAGAACATTGTAAAGTGTTGATGGCTCTATAGGACCAAATTTACCTCTAAAGGTGTTTTTGAGAAACATAAAGCATACCTTGTTGCGAAAGGATTTTCTCAACAAGAAGGCATCGAATACACTGAAACTTGTTCCCCTATTGCAAAGATGAAATTGATTTGATTGATTCTTTCCCTTACTGCTCGTTTTGGATGTAAAATTCATCAGATGGATGTGAAGAGTGTATTTCTTCATGAAGACCTATCTAAATAAATTTACATGGGATAGCCACCTATATTTTTGACAGATTCCAATTTGGTATGTCAACTCAATAAGTCACTTTATGGTTTGAAGCAGGCTCCTCGGGCCTAGTATGCTAAGATTGACAATTTCTTTCTTAGGCTTGGTTTCAAATGGTGTGAATATGATCACAACCTGTATTTTCTCCACTCCAATGGAGATACTTTGATTGTTGTTGTATATGTTGATGACTTAATCATTATTAGAAATACTAATCCTCTCATCTTTATATTGAAGAAACAACTTGCTAACTCCTTTGACATGATAGATCTTGACACTACATTAATTTTTGGGTCTTCAAGTATTACCATCGTCTGATGGTTTTTTCATTTCTCAGTCTAAATATGTAATGGATATGTTGACACATTTTAAGATGGTTGATTGCAAGCTTTGTGCAACTCCTTTTCAGTCTGGAGTGAAGCTTACTAAAACCTATTAAACACCCATTGTCGATGCTACACTCTATCGACAATTGGTCAGAAGTCTTATTTATCTTACTCGTAGTCAACCTAATATCTCCTTTGTTGTTAATGTGATTTCTTGGTTCATGCGGGATACTTGAGAAATCCACTGGAAATTCATCAAATGCATTGTTCGATATCTGAAGCCACTGGATATGTGTTTCGCTATAGCACTAGACCTTTGGTGTGGTCATGCAAGAAACAAAAGGTAGATTCTCTGTCGACTACATAAGTAGAATATCATGGTCTTGTTCAAGTAGGTATTGAAACAATTTGTATTCTTCAACTTTAGGGTGAGACTAGGTTTCATGTTCAGAACTTGAATAAAATCTTATGTGATAATAAAAGTTCCATACAGGATGTTGACAATCCTGTGGCTCATAGTAAGATGAAGCATGTTGAGTTCCATACTCATTATTTACGATAGTTGGTTCATGATGGCATTGTTTCTCTTGAATATTTTCACATTGAAGATCAAGTTGTTGATATCTTGACCAAACCTTTAGCTGAAGCCATATTTATCAACCTTCACACTTTTCTTGGGCTTCAACAAGTTGAAATTATGGGGAGGTGTTCCAGTAATGTAATTTCACTTCATGAATCTCCAAAGTTGTGTATTGATGGGGGGGTTTTGGAATATCAAGCATTAATGGTTCATCACACATCTCCTGGGTTCAGTTGGTTGAGAGGTCGACCTATATATGGACACAGCCAGTCGAGAGATCAACCAACACACCACACCATTCGGTTGGGTAGTCGACGTACCTGTCATTTTTATAGTTGACCTGCAGTCGAAGATAGTTGGGAAGTGGATCGACCAACCCTACAATCAACTACGATTTCGACAGATAGTAGATTGGATCGACTACTGTCGAGCTAACTTAACAGAGCATATTTTTTGGAGTCAAATCTAACCATCGACGGTTATATGTGGACAAGATTTTATGGATTCTATGGAAGTTGTTTAGATATTGATACTATAAAATAAGATCCCTTGGGTCATTATAATGTAATGCAATGATGAGCAATATGCATTGTGATGTTCTGATCACAACACTTTGTGCTTAAGTGTTGTAACGGTGTCTTTAGAAACCACCTATATTCTTCAAAATTTCTTGTCTCTCTTTTATTATCTATAGTACTATATTCTATGTTTCATATCACGTTCCATTTCATTCCCCAACACATAATTATTTATTAATTTAATAAACATTGCATCTTCAACACAACAAACACTTCCTAAATAAAATACTCTCATTATGTACCTGCACATTAGAACTTTGGGACTCATACATGCACCACTTGTGGCACATCTTCAATATTGTAATGTGCAATGGGATTCTCCTTTTGTGCGGAAACATTTTCTTTGATGACATGTCAACGCCTCCACATAGATATATCCCCACATAGGTATGTCTGTTAGTTGGAGTAAAAATGATTTTTAAATTTTTTTGAAAGAGTGGTATACAAATAGTTAAAAGATCAATAATTATTTGTTAATTTAATAAAATTTAATTATATATTTAATAAAAGTTAGTTATACATTCTCAAGACAATGAAAAGTTAGTAAGTAAAATACATAGACCGGTTATGTACCCATACATCGGAACTTTGAGACTCGTACATGCACCTATTGGGGAAGATGTTTAATATTGCAATGTCCAATGCACTATTGTATATGTGTAGAGATTTTTTCTTTGACGATTTGTCCACACCTTTGGATAATATCCCTGCATAGTTATTTCTGTTAGTTTTTGTAAAAACTATTGAATTTGTTTTTTTTTAATTTGGTCCTATACAAATAAATATTTATTAATGTGTGGAGAATTTTTCTTGGATGATTTATCCACACCTATGCACAAGTATCTTTGTTAGTTTGCCTAAAAATAATGTTTAAATGTTTTGATATAATCCTATACAAATAATTAAAGTATTAATAATTATTTATTTATGTAGAGTGCTTTGTATGCAATGTGCAATTTATTAAACAATTAGTCTATTAATAATTTATTTATTTATTTAATATAGTGGAACTCGTACATCAAAACTTTGAGACTTGTACACGTGCCTTTTGCGAAAGATGTTCAATGTTGCAATGTGCTACTACTTATGTGTGAAGACTTTTGGTTTGACAATTTGTCTGCATATCTCCGCACATGTATGTCATCTAGTTAGTGTAAAAAATAAATTTTAATTTTTTTTAATATAGTCCTATACAAACATTTAAAAGATAAATAATTATTTATTAATGTGCAATGCGCAGTATGCAAAGTGAAATTTATTAAATAATTAAATAAGAAAAGTTCATTGCACATAAGTAGTAGTGTTTATTGATTAGTTATTAGTTATTAAAATATTAAGTAATTCATTTTTTA
Organism: Picea mariana; assembly: GCA_032191745.1. Classification (NCBI taxonomy): domain Eukaryota; kingdom Viridiplantae; phylum Streptophyta; class Pinopsida; order Pinales; family Pinaceae; genus Picea; species Picea mariana. The sequence goes on along the minus strand of JASDQU010946839.1, from coordinate 10,430 downwards.
TCAATTATTTAAAATTGCGATGTCCAAAGCACTACTACTTATGTGCAATGACTTTTGCTTTAGCGATTTGTCCACACCTCTACATAGGTAAATATGTGCACAAACTGTATACCTACACATGTATGTTTGTTAGTTGGTCTCTAGCCGATGTACTTACACATTTCGTTAGAAGGTTGTAGCTTGTATATAGATGCAAAAGTCATTGCACATAAGTAGTAGTGTTTATTGATTAGTTAATAGTTATTAAATATTAAGTAATTCATTTTTTTATCAATTATTTAAAATCGCAATGTCCAAAGCACTACTACTTATGTGAAACGACTTTTTCTTTGACGATTTGTCCACACCTCTGCATAGGTATATATGTGCACAAACTATATACCGACACATGTATTTTTGTTAGTTGGTCTATAACCAATGTACTTACACATTTTGTTATAAGGTTGTAACTTGTATATAGATGCCTAGCCACCTCCTTGTCCTTGGTCACCAATGTCCCCATTAGGCCGTTAGCTATGAAATTTTTTGAAATATATTTATTCTTTCCACAAATCTCCTTTTCTCTCATTTGTATGCTCAAATTTCCCCAAAATCATCACTAGCAAAATATTGCATTGATCCTTCATGAAATGGATCAACATGAGCACCCCTTGCAAATGATTGTCATCTCTAGCATCACTAGATCTAGATGAATTTAATAGTCTTATACAGTGACTATATCTCCTTGTTTTCCAAGGTTCATGTTCATTATATATGAACAATTTTAAATTGTTAGGATTTGAAACATTGAAGTAGAGATTAAATTTACGGATACGATTTGTATTCCACTAAAATCCCTTGCATGGCTAGTTTCTCCTACTTGACTAGACTTCCTTGTAAAACTAGAGGTCCCTGACAAGATAAGGATCCCTGTCCATCCATGGCTGCCTATCGAACTAGAAGTCCCTCTATTCCTTTCATTCAAAAACATGAATCATTTGCCACAAATAATTGGGCACTCATGTTGCATGGATGGTCTCAATCCATATATATTTTATATGTAGCAAATTGAAAATCTGTGAGAAGAAAAAATTGCATGTGTTACAAGAAAATCATGTTAATCAATTGACAATATTTTAATTTGCATCATGCAAAAAAATTGTATCTCTTCCTGAAAGATATATCTTTCGTACCTTCACATAGGTATATCCTCGCACAATGAACACTTAGTAAATAAAATACATATTCAACACAGACATATAGTCCCCACGCATATGGCCTCCACACCTGCGCATAGGTGTATCCCTGCACAATGAGCACCTTTAGATAAAAAAAATGTATTTTTTCTTTTTTTTTAATTTCAAGTCATTGAAATGGACTGATTTACCAATCCAAATTGCACAGATATGCTCATAAAAAGACCATATGCACAACTGATGAAGTCCTAGAAAAATAAATTTGCGAAAATTCAGACACTTATCATGTGAATTACATTGCTAGACAATATCCCTACTATCGAACTATTGGAAGTTCTGAGTTGCAAAGTGCAACAACTTTGCTAATATGAATTATCCCAACAGGCATTCAAATTATACCAAGTCTTCGGTCTCCCTTAGGTATTCCCATGCAAAGATACAAAAGATATGTCTTAGGCGAAGATATGTCTGGAAAAAGGATATATATGTTTAACAATATTTTTTAAGTTAAGCATGTGCATAAAAATGTTTTGTTCATATTACCTACTTATTCTCTATTATAGGTATATTCCTAAATGCTTATACATATATAAAAAATTAACACTTTGATCTTGGTCAAAATTATTTTTACTTACCCACTTTTCACATTGCACGGAGTTTGCACACATGTATGGGTGGTGCAGGGAGCACCTTATTATAATTATTATCAACACTTGTGTGAACAATCCATCGCTAATGCTCGTGCAATTTCTACTTCTACAATTTGGCATTTCCAATGGTTCTGCACCAACAATTCTAAGGATGCAAGTATTTCGCACGATAACCTAGTTATTTATGGCACTCTGATTTGCTCCCATTTTGCAAAAAAAAATGAAGTTGCTTACCACTTGTGCGAAGTAAATATGACAAGTTTTATTTTTCAATGCAAGGCCAAGACCCCAAGAGAAGGGAAATTGCATTTTTCCTCCAAAACCATATAGCACACCTATTTCACTTGTCATTATGTTAAAACTATCAAATTTGACCTGAGGTTTATGGTATCAGAATATGTAACTTTCTTTGCACCAGCTGTATGTTTAAGAAATATCACACATTCCTAATGTCGGCATGCTAACTTACTCTACAATTGTAAAATGTTGAATTAATTTAGTTCTTGTATAAAATTATGCTTCCCATGCACTATGTTTTGAAATTACTTGGCAGAAATCCCTTTTACTTAGCTACTTTTCACATTGTGTGAAGTTCTTTTCCACTGCGACATGCTCGGATGCCACACACCTATATCTTCTGCATGTTCATACTATGCACATATATATATTGCCCACACAATCAATGCTTTATTAGTTTTATTTTCAAACCTTGTCTTTACAAAGTTTTATGGAAAATGTTATTAGTTGTTTTTAACTTTATTCTTATCATAGACAACAATGTTATTCTACTTTATTATATGGTTTATGTTTTTGAGAACACTATTCATTTCCTATGCATGGTGCTTAGGATTCTATTTGACATTCGCAAAGCTCTTGCAATTAGAAGAAGAAACCATTTGTGCTAGTGGAAAGTGGAATGCCTTGAACTGTGATGCAATAGACCAATGCATTTCTTGTATAAAATTGTGTTGTGGATGCACTATTCTTCAAACATTTCTTGGAAAAAATCCTTTTTACTTAGCCACTCTTCACATTATAGGAAGTTTTTTTCCATTACAATATCTCAAAATTACCTACACCTATATCTTTCGCATCTTCACTCTCTACATCTATATATGGTCTGGAAAGTCACAACATTATTAGTGTTATTTTCAACCCTTGTGGCCACAATTCATCACTGGTCCATGTGTAGATGCCACTTCCACAATTTTGAATTTCCAACAGTGATGCACCTACATTCTAACAAGATATGTAATTTGAATGATAGATGAGTCATTTATGACACCTTTATTTGTCACGACTTGCAAATAAATGAAAGTTATTCACAGGTTGTGTGAAGTAAATGTTGCTCTTTTCTATGAGTTGTTTAGTGGTCTCTATTTATGGTCGCTCGTATTTCGTAACTAACTTACGTGTGAAAAAGACCTTTTATTAAAAGTGACACAGCCATACCTATCACAATTCTCGCGATCCGTCGGTTGTAAACACAATAGTTTCACAAGATAGATTCTAGCAAACCAAGTAATTTGTACTATAAACAAAGCATTTATGAGAACATGATTTGATTCAATATACCAAAAGAGAACAATAAGTAATAGATCTCATGTAATGTAAATGTCCTTCTTTTTTTTGTGCTATATAATGGTTCTTATTAATGATTACCTGTGACTCAAACATAGTTCATATGTGAAGAAATGTTTTTCCTAGTGAATATGCACAATGCAGTCTACTTTAAAGAAATTGTACCTTGCCAATATATTATTCACAAGGTTCACCTATACCAAGCTTCATTAAAAAAACAACATTATGGAAAATAGAAGAAGGAAACATCCCTTTTGTGGTGATACTATCAATTCACTAGCCAAATAAGGCAAGAATTTCCATTGGTTAGCTTCATAAGACTAGTTCTTGAACAAGTCATCAGAAGAAAAGAAAAATGACAGACTCTGGACCACGGGCCTAGTCAATGATGGTTGTGTTCCTGAAGTATTTGACTTCAAAGAACTCGTAACCTGGTGTGCTTGAAGGTTCGACCCAAGGACAAGGATGATTAAAGTAATAACTAAAACAAAGAATCCAATGGTGCTTACTCCGAAAATGTTCAATAAAATGCTCCCTCTTCCATGTGAAAATAAATATTTTTGGCTTGTAGATGCAAATGCCTTCTTGGCTTCCTAGGAAGGTGGCTCCAATGTGTTAAGATATTTTTTCTACCTTATGAAAATATGTCAACCGACCTTTCAAAAATCGATATAACCTTACTACAAGAACCATACCAAGACTTTTCATGGTTGTTCACTCGTCTCGCTAGCCATGAGTCCACTTCACACATACCCAGGTCAACTCTATACGCACTGTAATTTTCGTTTCACAAGGATGTCATGTTTGATTGGGAAGAGATCATATCAAATGAACTTTGTTTTCAATTAAGAAACTACTTTAGAACTCAAATATTTTTCATGGTTTCATATTTGGTATTCGCAATTGTCTTTTGCAATTTTTTTGAGTTTCCCTCTCAAGGAATTGTTAATATAGACAACAAACCAGTTCATTTATGGCATCCCATACTATGAAAACATAAATCACAATTCAATTTTTGCATTGTTCAAGATAATTTTTGTAGAGAGTTCAGACACATCTTGGTTTGGGAAGATCCCAAGAGAATAACCCAAGAAGCTGAATATTTTCTTAAGGGAAAGGGCATTTGCATTCAAGAGAAAAATCATACTTACATCCTCTTGTATGGTTGTCAAGAAAACCTACTTCCACTTCATATGTTTTTTCTGCCATAGATATTTTGTTGTCAAAGTTTGTCGCCGGTTTGAATCTTGGTGTATTCTATTTGAAAAAAATATGAACATACAGTTCGTTACATTGTCTCTTTGAGTTAGTGACACAATGATTAGGAATCTAACCCACCTGAAACAAGTATCAGAGATACCTACATTTTTTAATCTAAAAGAAACAGATCCCCTATGAGGTTTTTATTGGGAAGGCCTATTCTCATGACATTCAGCATCAATAAGGTACTACAACCTTTTTACAATATATGATGAAGAAACTAATGGCATTCCTTCAAAGAAGGAAAAGAATGAATGGAGTGATGAATTGTTGAGAGAAATAAGTTCAAATACCAAAAACCAAGGTAAACCAAGGCAAAGGGGGGAAACCAATACTAATTTCCGATCTTCCTCCAATTTCCAACCACCAAAGAGCTCCTCGTCTCAAGAAAGAATAGAACAACACAAGGTGAACATAGAACACAATAATGATGCCTCTGTTGGAGATGACATTGGTGAGCAACCACTTCTTGAAAATATTGAATGGGCACATATAGTGTCGCATAAAAAAAGGAAACGAACCCAAAATAGAGAAAATTCACAAAACATAGGAACTCCAACAAATCTTGAAGATATGGAAATCGAAAGCACAAACCTACTTGATTGGGTAGCTCGCAGAATTGTTGAAAGCCAAGAAATTACACAGAACATCGCAACAGAGGAACCCATGTTCTTTGACAACTAGCCATTAACGCTACACAATACTCAATACAAGAGACATGAAAAGAAGCTACACATAGACAAGGTTAGTATCAAACACAAAAAATGTGGTTCAGAAGTTAAGGTCAGTAGTCGATGCGTCAGGAGTTGCAACCTCTAAACTCATGAAACTACATCACTCCATAGAAGATTCTCTTTCAAATTCAATTTAAGAACAAGTACAGTTGCAAACCATTAAATTGAAGAGACGAATAAGTGAACTTGAAGAGGTACTCAGTTCCAAACCAATGTTTGAATAGCCATTGGCCATAATTTCAACATAACAGACTCCCCCAAGTACTCCAGCAATCTCAAGGCCAATCACGAAGGCCCTGCAATTGTTGAATGGAGTCAGACTTTATGTTCCTAACAACATTAACAAAATAATTGATATAGTCAGAGAGGCACGGGAGGTCAACACCAGTCTATGTTATCTTTCATGAAGGACTTTAAGTTTTACTAAATATTTGCAAAGACACTTGCATCATGATGAAGCATATCACAAAAACTATCTAAAAAATTTTGTTGCACAGGTCACTAGTATCAATCACCATCGAAGAAATCAATAGGGACTGCTCAATAGTAATAGAATAAGGAAAATAAAGTCAAGTTGGGAAGAATGTGTAAACATGATTCAAGATGCAATTGTGTCTTGCAAAAACAATGATGAAAGAAGAGGTGTTTCTATTTTAAAAGCATTTGACTTCGTTAAAGAAATGTAGGGTCTGCAACTCTTTATAAATTTAGTGATGATCACTAAAGATAATTTTAATAGTGACATGGAGACAATGAATACTTCACTAGCTAGTGACTTCGACAACCTCGTCAGGTTTCCTGAAGAAGAACTGAAATAGTGGCTTGTTACATTTGTCAATGAAAATGAATGCCACTTGTTAGCCGTCAAACAACTGCAACTAGAATGCAAAGAAATGGAGGATGAGATTTTTTCACTTCAAGTTAAGCAATAAATAACCATCCCACTAATAAAAAATGATCTGTGTAACTAGGTTAAGAATGCCTTGCAACAGACTATTAACCCAAAACAACTATCGCAAACTATTTCTTCAACAAAATCCCAACGAAAAAAATTTCATGAAACCAGATACACAACAACAAATGAAAAACTAAACTAACATAATACTTGCTTCTTCTGCATATGTTGTTGCTATCCTTTCCTTTTGCTGACTTGGAAATTGGTCACAATCATTTGTTTTATTTCCTGTACAAACTTAACACTTCTTTTTAACTATCTATATCTCATTCTTACAGTTATTTCTTCTATTTACTAGTCCACTGGAACCCCAATCCCAATCCATTTGGAAAAACACATTTACTTTTTATAGGAATTATTTAAAAGACAAATGTATATTTTTTGAACTTGATGAAGAACTATTTAGCATAGATGGCTAATGATTTTCCAAGATTGGAGTTTAAAACTCAATTTTCAACTATGTTTTCATTGTTTATGGTTTTTTGATGAGACATCATGTTAAGCTCTATGCATATGTACTACTTTACTTGTATTCTAGGAATTGGTACATTAACTTTTAGACTTTTTTCATAAGCATTATGTAAAGTACAACTGCATATATTTTTTTGTGCTTTCCAAAGGACTGTTTTCACATATATGGCCATTGGTTTTGAACCCTTTGAATTTAAACTGAATAGTTAATTGTGCCTTCACTGTATGTCATTTTTTCAATGACATATCATGACATATCATGTTGAGTTCTCTACATATGCGGGTATTTACTTTCATTTTGCAAAACATTATTTTGAGATTTATGCCATCATTTGTAAATTTATAGCATATTGTGAATACTAAATACAATACAACTTTGTATTTTCTCATAGCTTGCTTTATTTTTGAATGTTTAGTTAAGAAACCGACTACATTGTCTAGTTTCGTTTCATTTGTCTATGGAAACATTTAGACTAGTCCATTTAAATCGCATAAAAATTACAAAATCATCTTCCCTATTGCATTCAACATTGTCTACTAGACCAAAACAATCTTGCATAGTTTTGTTTCCCATTTGTGTTATTTACAAAGCCAATTTTCCTATTAAACTGGAACAATGTGAATATGTCTACTTTTGCATTGCATTTCATCAGTTCACTTTTCTGTACAATTTCTTTTCTCGCCTTTGGTTGAAAAACCGCTTTTCTTGTTAAACAAAAAGTTTGACAACACTGTTTCTTTTGGAATTTGTTTTGTTTCTTCACAAGCAACATGCATTGTAAAGGGAATTCAATCACATCTTTTTTCTATATATACTAAGCTATGCACACTTTGCATTGTCTCCCACAAATCCTGACTTTGGTGTAGTGCACATTGCTTCTAGCAAATCCTGGGCTCAGTGCACTCTCCATTGCTTCTACGCAATATCTTTACAAGGTTTTATGGTAGATATTTTTTATATAGTTATATGAAAAATGGCATGGATTGTGTGGATAACTACAAGCCCTTTCCTTCTCGCACACCTGCATATCGTATCCTCCACACACTTTACATATCTTTGAGCGAATGATGTCATCAACACACTTTACATTACTACCTACACATCCCTACCTCCACATAATTGTTTTTGATAAGTTTCATATTCCATGTTTTTTTAATCCTTTTTTTCACATAATCCAATGCCAAATCTGATATTTTGTGTCAAGAACTTTGGATCTTTTCTTTCTTGCACACGTTATGCCCTAGACACTTTTTCTTGAGTTTTATGTGCAAGATGTCCACAATTCCATCAGTCTCCTTTATATTCGCACACATTTACTGCCGCACAATAGAAAGAGTAAAACCAAACATTTGATTATGCTATTATTTATTTTCGATCCTCTTGTTACCCTTGGATGTCTATAACATCTTGCAATGAAGGTTCCATAATATTTATATTATTCTTCAAATGCATATTCAACAACTAAACTAGAAATCAATTGCAAATACAAAATTTCAAGTCAGTTAACTATTTTCCAGATTAAACTCTGGAACCTATATTTTAGAAATGTTCCAAGTTTTGTAAGTGTTGCTCATTATCCTAGCTTCCAAACACTTCACATTGGTTCTCGCACATGCCAATGTTTCCATTGAACACTTGAGTTATTTATCTTGATTCTTGAATATGTTAACCACCCATTCAACCATTCACTTACTTAGTTACCATGGTTTGATTCACATTGAACATTTACTATTTAATTACTAAGTTTTACTTGACATTAAAATTTTAGTGAGCTTTAGTTTACATTCATCAATTTGCAATCTTGCACGTTTGTATAAACTTTTATCCTAAATGTTTTTTTGTCCAAACACTTTACAATGATTTCTACATATGCAAATCTTCCCCTTGAACATTACACTTTTCACTAACTTTTATGTGCAAATCTCGAACAATTTCATTGCTCTCATTTATATCTACACACATTTACTTGTTGACAATACACAACCAAACCAAAAATTGGTGTGATGACAATGTGATAACTTTGTCAATATATTTCATTAGACGTAGAAATTCATAAACATGATGTCTCTCTTTACTCATAGATGCCTCTTGTGTCAATACTTAGCAATTATTTTTAACAAACTATTATGCTAAATGTTTTTGCTTCATCAATACTAAATGTTTCCACTTGTTTTTAATTTGTTCTTTTCTTTTTCCTATTCCATAAATAATAATGTTATTGTGCCTAGAGAGAGTTGCACAAGTTGTATGTGTCCAAACTATATGTCTATGTCAAATATGTATAATTAACATTCATTCAATTAATAAATAATTATTAATCTTTTAATTATTTGTATACTTAAGACTATATTAAAAAATTATAAAAATCATTTTTACAACAACTAACAGACAACATCATCAAATGCCATGTTTATCAAATTTAGCTATATTTTTTTCTCATTTATATTAATTTCAATCACTTACAAAAACAATTGCATGGTTTTTTATATATTTTATTTACTAATTATTACTTGTGCAAGAATATACCTATGTACAAGTGCGAAAGTTATATGTGTGCGGACTATATGTCTGTACTAAAGATATATTTTTTTTACCAAGTGTTTGATGTCTAGGAATATACCTATGCTTATTTGCAAAAGCTATATCTGTGCAGACTCTATGTCTATGCTAAAGATGTATGATTAAATTTTATTACATTAATAATGAACATTTATTTGTAATATATGTATACACATAAAAAAAAACATATTTTCAAGCATATGCATATGCATAACAATATTCTATTATTGATAACAATGATAACTATTAGACTAAATGTTAGTTGTGCAACGATATACCTATGTAGACATGCAAAACCTATATGTGTGTAGTCTATATGTTTGTCGTGAAGATGTATTTTATTTACTAGATACTTATTGTACAAGATTATACCTGTGAAGACATGCACAATCTGTATTTGTGTACACTATATGTATATGTTGAAGATGTATAATTTATTTTTATTAAATCAATAATTAACTCTTATTAAATTCATAACTAAGTTTTATTTTTAATAAACATATGTACATAAAGATCACATTCTTAGGCATGTGCATATGCATAACAATGTTCAATGTGCAAGCTTACATTCATTTATGCCCATTTCAATTACTTACAAAAATAGCTACATCACTTTCTTATGTATTTTATTTGCCAAATGTTTCTTGTTTCTTGTGAAGACATATGCTTATCCAGAGGTGCAAAAACTATATGTCTGCAAACTATGTGTCTATGTTGAAGATGTATAATATTTACTAAGTCTTTTCTATGCAAAGATGTACCTCTGTAGAGTTGTAGAAGGTATATATGTTCATACTATTTGCCTCTATTGAAGATGTATAAGTCCATGCAACACCAATAATGTTGAAATAATGTAACTGCGAAGAGCATTCTTATTATTTTGTTATTGGATTAAAACCCCATTGTGGATTAATCATGTCATTATTATTATTTTTATTATTAGATTAATCCCCATTGAGGATTAATCAAGTCGGTAATTGTATAAGGACCAAATCCCCTTTTGCGGATTGGTCATCGGACAATTATAATGTAAAGAATAAGAAG
>JASDQU010946838.1:12224-33140 GCA_032191745.1 Picea mariana | reverse complement strand
TTGAGAGATACCATGTGACAAAGTGTCACAAAGTAACTCTATCATTGCATTGTACTCGACGACATTTTTTGTGGCGTCACCTAAACAGATACCTCCAGAAGATAGTAACTGGACCTGAGGTGTGAAGATCACCCAAGTTGCGGAAGCAAGCCTCCAAGTGTGTCATCTATCGTCATTCGTGAACCCAACGAGCACTTTTGATTCACTTGACATCTTCCAAAGTGAAAAATATGACATCAATAATGACACGTCCATAAAAAAAAAAAGACAAAACAAACTAATTGTATAAGAACTATACATATGTACAAGAATTCACCCAAGGCGACCCACTATTATAACCCTAAATTGCACCATACATGCATACTTGGCATCAGGCCATCTTACTTACTATTTTTGCAAAGCCAGCACTGAATAACTCTTCTTAAAAACACTATTTTTGAATATGTATGCGCCCTGCACCACTACTGCCCGTGTATGTACAATAGTTGCACCATTACTTCATGTGTACATACGCTAGCTACACCATTACAGCCTGTGTATGCCCACACAAGTTTAAAAAAATAAAAAGTGGCAAGGGATTCGTTGAGATTATGGGCTATCGGGTGGTTTCCCAACCAATTCACCACCTATATCCCATCACCCAATCGAATAACCATCTTTTTGACATATAAAAAGAGGTGTTGGGGTCTCATTTCAAGGAGAAATAGAGAAACAATGAAACTCTGCCCATTTCACTTTCCCCCCTTGCCCCAAGAATTTGCAGCCACATTGTGAGTTTTGAGCCAAAATTCTCTATTCTTGCCTTTTTCCTCATCCATAAGCCTATGCCCATTCTCTAGAGAGAAGTGTGAGAGAATAAGGATACATGGAAGCATTTGGAGCTTGGTGAAGAGGAGCCCAGGACTAGGTTCAAGGAGAAGTCTTCGATCTCATTTTGTAAGTAACTTTGTGATATTAATATAAAGAAGTAGTTTTTCCGTCGCCCCATATGATGTGTTCAATCTTTATGTTTGATTTACATTTTGTTATGACATCTAATCCACTAATTCATACGTATAATGCATGTTTGTAGTTTCTTGTTTGTCTTTTGGTGAATGCAGTTCAGCCTTGGGAGGAGACTTGCAATCGAGAAGCAACTGAACGCAAAGGGATCGAAACCAGACGTGGAGTTTAAGGTAAGACTACTGGATCCCTATACTTTGTAATTAATCCATGAATGTGGGGTACTATTGGGATAGTTGTTAAAAGTAGGAGACTTTAGACGGTTAGCTCTACCTGCACTTTAGAACCCTAGTATAGTCCATAGGGGGTTTTCCCACTATAGCACCCACCTATGAGTAATACTTATTGAGGTAGAGCCCATTTCTAGGATCAGCTAAAGCGTTCCCCTCAAAGTCAACCAGACGATAAGTGACCTTCTTTAGTACTTCCTTCACAATGAAAGGTCTGAACCACATGGGTTTGAACTTGCCTGCCCCCAGGGGATCCTTATCTTGGTCGTAGACCAGGACAAGGTCGCCTTCAGAGAAAATATGAGGAAGAACAAACTTATCATATTGACACTTGACTCTTTTCTTGTGAGCCTCATTAGCTAAGGTTGTGTCACGTTGCTTCTCATCGAGCTGCTCGAGGTATAATAAGCTTTCCTCAAGCGATGAAGTGTCTGGCAGTAATTGTACTGCCAACTTTAGATATGGGATATGGCACTCTATTGGAAAGACTGCTTCCAGCTCGTAAATGAGTTGAAAAGGTGAGAAACCGTCAGTGGCAGTCTTTACAGACATTCGGTAGGCCCACAATTCTGAGAACAACATTAAATGCCAATTTGACTTGGCTGAATTGATCGTTCACTATAGAATGGTCTTGAGAGACTTATTCACAGCTTCCACCTGACCATTCTCTTATGGGTAGTAAGGTGATGAATTCTCTTGCCTCAACCCAATATTTGAAGCTAACTCAGACATCATTTTGTTCTGAAAGTGACTTCCATGGTCAATGACAATCTCCTTCGGGATGTCGAACCTTACTATTATCTAATTTAAAATAAAGAGAGTTGTTGTCTCGCCATCATTATTGAACATTGGCATATCCTCGACCCAATTTGTAAAGTATTATACCTCTACGATGATATAATGATGCCCCCTGGCTGAGGCCAGGTGGCATTTAGTGAAATCAATCCCCCACCTGGTGAACAAACCAACAGTAATGACAGGAAACATGGGAGTGGGGTGTGCCCTCATCTTCTGAGAGAAGATCTAACACAGGTGGCACTTCTTGACAGATTCAATGCAATCCTTGATTAACGTCGGCCAAAAGTAACCAGATCATAGAATCTTTTGGGTTGTTTCCAACCCAGACAAATGACCACCACATTCTCCAGTGTGGCAGTCGTTAAGAAAGAGTTTCACTTCTTCATGAGTGATGCACCGACAAAGGATACAATCTACACCTTGACGATACAAAGTGTCATCGAGTATGAGATATTTTTTTCCTGATGGCGTATACATCGACACTCATCATGAGAAGCAGAGGTGGGGCACTTCAAAGTCTGGAGATAGACTAGTATATCTCCATACCAGGGGTCCGAAGATGAAATCAGAAAAATATCTCATTTAATCAGTGATTCTTTGGGAGTAACATCACCTGATTCGACTGGAAGTTCTGAGATAATTTCTGCAAAGACCAGTGAATTTTTGGATTTCGTGGAAGCAAAATCCAAGTCAAATTCATGGAGGATAAGAATCCATCTACTGATATTTTTTTCGATGACACGTCGTGTCAACATGAATTGAAATGGATTCATGATGGCAACGACGGTGGTCTTACGAAGTAGAATATAGTGATGGAATCGTTGGACAGCATGCATTGTTGCCAACGCTAACTTCTCAACATGGGAGTAGTTGAGTTCTGGTCCAACTAGGCCTCGGCTCAGGTAATAAATCACATTCTCTTCAAGCATATCGTCTTCTTGAACCAAGACCATACCAATGGTTGACTCTGTAGTGGCCAAATACAATAATAAGTATTTATTATAATTGGGAGGACGGAGTAGAGGGGCAGACAGGAGGGTGTGTTTCAATGCTTTGAAAGAGCGTTGAGCGGATTCATCCCAATGGAGAAGGACTCCCTTCTTCAGTGGATGCATGAACCTTTTAGTGATCTCAGCATAGTTTGCGATAAAACACCGAAGAAAATTTGCTTTACCCTGTAAGCTTTGAAGCTGAGGGACTGTGCATGGGGGAGGCAACTGAACTATCGCCTAAACCTTTAGAGGATCAACCATGATCTCTGTTGTCAAAACTATGAAACCTAGCAGACGACCTGACGTCACGCAGAAATTTCACTTGTTTGGATTCAATCGAATCTGATAGTGGCGACATCGTTCGAAGATTAGTTGGAGGTGCACGGGATGATCATCTCTCTTACGAGATCGTGATGCTAAATCATTGAGATAAGCCTTGACTATGTATCTTAGGTCATGGAAAGAAAAAGACATGGCCTGCTGAAAGGTGGCTCCAACATTCTTAAGGCCAAAAGACATATTTCGATAAGAAAATGTACCCCATGGACAGATAAAATTTGTTTTATGTTGGTCTTCGGGCTTAATCTGTATCTGATTGTATCTTGAAAAACTATCCATGAAAGAAAAGACCTCATAGCCTGCACATTCATAGACAATCTGGTCAATGAACAAGGTGGGGAAATTATCCTTTGGACAGGCCTTGTTCAAATCATGAAAGTCCATACATATGTGAATCGTTCCCTACTTTTTGTTGACCGGAACAGGATTTGACACCCATTGAGTTAACTGAATGGGGTAGGTGAAACCAGCTTTGAGCAGTTTCTCTACTTCAGCCTTAATAGTTGTCGCTTTTTGAGGATTAACCGGACGAAGCTTCTATCGGATCAACCAGATGAAGCTTCTATCGTATCAACCTAGCATCAGGATACACCGTTATTTCATGTTTGACGATTCTTGGATCAATGCCTAGCATTTCCTCGTAAGACCATGCAAAAATGTCGCGAAATTCCTTAAATAAATTCATGTAGATTCGAATCTCCTCGGGGGAGCAGTACGCTCCGACGAAGACATTCTCCACGATGCCAGGGGTTCTGTAGATGTTAATAGGTATTTTTTCAGTGATGGTTTCCATATTACCTTCAACATAAACTGCATGCGTAGCCAAAGGATTGATAGGACAAGACCTACCTCTGGTCGTAGTCAACACGAATTCACCTGCCTCAATTCTTCTTGACTCTGAGCTAAAATAATATATGTGATGGAGATCATCCCAGGGTCTATCCAGACCAGTCATTGCCTCAATAATCACCTTGTCTGAGGGAAAGACCAAGTCTAAAGAATTGGTAGTGGAGAAGGAATCTTGAGCCCAAATAGGCTCGAGAACCATATATAACTCATGTGAAGGAGTCAGATTGGGGTCGGGGGAAGCTTGTTGGACTATAGAGTACGAAACTTCTATCACAGACAAGGGCATGGACATTCCAGGATGCCCTATCCCTTCCATCGAAGCTGAAGGGTAAGGAAGAGTCCACGGATCGGTAAAGTAAGTTGTACGGAATGATGACACTTGAAAAATCTCATCCCTAGGCTGATCGAGGGCAACCAATATCATATTGACATCACTAGAAGGAGACGGGTAATCGAATGTACCCATCAATGGTGGGCACAAACCAACCCCCATGTTCACGACACTGGGTTGTGGGTTATCAATCATCGGGACTGGGGATGCCCCCGATGAAGGGTCAGGCTGGGAGAAGAACAATTGATCAATGGTCACGATTCAACCCTCGTGTGGAAACAACAAGACCCAAAAAAATGTGGCAACCACTGCATGCATTTCATATGTACAACTCCTTCCTAATAGTAGGTTGTAGTCGAGAGGCACATCAACCACTTCAACTTCGACGCACACGATCTTCCCTCCCAACTGCACGGGGAAAGAAGGGATGRTCCCATGTGGTCTGAAAGAACAACCATCGAAAGYAGTAAGGAGARWAGGTGACAGAGACAAAATGGGTTGGCCAATGGCATTCCAACACACCAACGAAATCATKCATGTCGAGACGCCATCATCAAACACCRTGCGAAAAATGTTTCAAGTAAAYGATTTTGTGGGGTGAGCCACTACTATTTGAAATGCAATGTGGTATGGGAGACAAGGTTTCAAGTCGGTCATATCAAGAATGATTGTTCCCGGATTATGGGTCTCAGCGGATCCTAATGCAGCTAGCAGAGCCTTTCTCTGTGAAGGGAAGATCTGGAGGACCTCCAAAGCAGACATCACGCAAGGGGTTTGTGACAAATCCTCTACCACAGAKTAGTTTTGGGCAGCCTTTGTGTTTGGATTGTGTGAATCTTTCTTGAACGCCCCTTTCGGGATGCGTTTCATTGTTTCTCCCATCATCTTCTCAATCTGGAGAGGACCTGATGGGTTTTCAGTTTCTTTACCCTATGCATCAATGTTTGGCATTATGTAATCATGTGCCCTATTAGCTATGTGAAAGTCACCCTTCAACATATAAACGTTCATAGCCGAGGGGTTACTAGAATACGGAGGGGTCCCCTGATTGCCCCCATCCACGCTCACAGAGGCTTGAGTCAAATTTTTCCCATGTGGAAATGGGTTCGTTAACACAGCAGGTTGTTGTTGCACCAATAACTTCTGGGCCTACGCAAGTCGAGGGCACAAGTGATTCAGGTGATCTTCCATGCAAAGGTTACATGGATACTTCAATTTTCTTTTCTCTGTGTTTCCCCCGCCAGCATTATTGGTGGGTTTCCTATCCCCCTTACACTTCTTGTTTCGCTATTTTTTCTTTCCGCCACGCTACTAGTTGGCCTTCGGGTTTGTTGACTGCACACTGTGTACATCCGACGTTTGATTAGGGGGAGCAGCCGAACTAGAGGTTTGGTTGGCTGTTGTCTATTGTATCAACAATTTTTGCAATTGATTTGGCAACTGATTAGTAGGATTTGTTTGTGCTGAACCAACTATGCCATTGGCATGTAGTCCAGACTTATGTCTGGTCTTGTTAAGGATAGACCGTGGCACATCTGGAAAAACCTTGTAAAGTAATCTGGAATGAGAGTATATCATTTCAATATGTTGAGCTCTCATTATCGCCTCTTCCTAGGAAAAGACCCCTGACGTTGCAACTTCCTTGGATAACTGGGGTACCAAAGAATTAAGGAACCACTCCAACATGAATGTTGGTGGAACTGGTACTTTTCTCAAACTCTTTCGACACTACCACTCTTGGATGTGATCTGAGATATGATCAGCCTTCATCTACTCAAAGTTGGCCAACAATTTCGTGCCGGCATTATATCTCACAGGTAGTTGGAAATGGTTGAGAAAAACCATTTCCAATTCGCTAAAGTAATAGTATCTTGAGCGATCGAGCTCGATGTACCATTTCGCGACACTCCCGATGAGAGTGCATTGAAATAGACGCAACTGAATAGAGTCATCTCTCATAGAGTTCGACGAGCACCATAGGTGAAACGTGGTCACATGATTGCCTGGATCTTCGTTAGGCTTACCTTCGAACTTTGGAATGTCTGAGGGAAACTTTTCCGGCATGGGAGGCCAACGTGGATCGTGACAGATTGAATCGTTTAACAATCTTGACAAGTTTGGCAAATGCAACGTCGCTAGAAACGGTAGTTTGGGTTGTTGACTATGTACAGGAGTAAAGGAGCATAGAATTTGGCTAGCACTAGGTTGCCAAGAAAAGTTAGGCTACTGGCTAGGGTTTTGGTAAAAACCATGGTCATGGCCAGCATTCGTATAATGTGCTTGTTGAGACATCGTCGGCTAACTCTCATAATTGGATGTTGAGGGCTGGGAAGGGATTGCTCCCAATGTTGTATTCCAAAGTTTCTGGAAAGGGTTGCCCCCTGTCGATCTGACGAGCATAGGTACTAAGCCTTGCCTGGGGTTCCATTGACCATGGAAGGGGTTGCCCCCGGTCGGCATCCCTGACGAGGAAACTAATACCTGCCATGGATTCTAGAGTCCCTGTGAGGAGGAAAATCTTGTGTTTTCCCCCTGTGTAGGAATAGTACCCTACACAGGATTTTGTGGTCCAAAACCATGGTTTCCCCTGACCGAGACGATAACTGACGAGAATGTGTTGTTTCCAAATGTACCGAACAAAGAAAATGAAATAGAACCCATTAGTGTGGTGTAGGAAGAAGGTCCTTGACTACCTTTTTTGAACAAGATGTAGTTCATGTTTGACCAGACGGGTTGTTGAGAAGCACCACTGAGCGAAGGAGGCAAAGGAGGTATATGACCCCCGCCGTAAGGGAAATCATTATATGGGGTTGAGGTGCCCCCCATGGACCCTTGTAGAGGAGCGTTTGAACTCCCTTCCCCCAAACCCATGGTCTGTAGGGTTGAGTAAGTGAGGATCAAGTTCGTATCAAAGTCAGGCATCTCGTATTAAAACGGAGGACCTGTCGCACTCTGTGTGAATAGTGTAGTGATTGTCGCCATAGACGGAATCATACCGCTTCCCGAAGTAGAGGGGGTCAATACCATAGTGGTATAGACCAGTGAAGGTGAGTTAGGAGGAAGAACACCCCCAATAGTGGCAGTCATAGAGGGAGTGTGAGGACTCCCTGACGAAGTAGAAACATTTTCTTCCATCACTAATTGCAGGACTATCTGACGCTCGTGATGTGTTACCCTTGGGGGGGCAAGTTGTATCAAAAGTGGTGCCGACAAGTCAGTGATCGAAGGGTTATATGGACTGAGAGATTCCACTCCAAGGTCATAAATAGTCATTTCCTCCAGATATGAGTGTTCTCCTCTCAAATCTGGATCGAGCACAGTTTCTTGTGGCCCGGTCGCCTCAAATGACCCTTGTTGGTCAGGTCTTCACCGTAACGGTGGCGGTGGTGGCTCCAAGTTAACCAGCGGCAGGCCCAGAAGCCTTCGCGACCGCTGAGGCTCTTGATCTTCCACTGTGTGAGAAGATCAATGACACAGTAAGGCTTTTTCTAAGGTTGAAGACCAAGCACACACTATAAAATTTCCTACGAGACAAAGCAAGCAAACTACTAAGTAGTTGGAAGAACAATTACGCCAGCCAACACTAGAGAAAATTACCGTTGCAAGTGGAACTCGAACACGGAAGAACCCTCTAGGTATACTCTTCAAAGCGTGGCCCGACGTCTTCCCTAAATACCATGGTATACCCCCGAAGTCACCTGTGTAAGTCCCTAAAATAAAGAAAACTAGGTTTCCAACTTGCGAACAGTCACCAGGTGGGTACATTTAACAGTCAGGTGGACCGCAATGAGCAGGGTAACTAAGCCCGAAACCTACCGAGGGTATCAAAAGAAAGTGGTCTGGAAGACAACTGAGGACCTCAAATGGATTCGAGATCCACGAAGTTCCATGGAAAATGCGACCAACAGTATCCCACGACAAGTCCTCAATATGCATTCCCCGCTAGGCTTGGTCTGGTTTTGGAGGCGTTATCTCCACTACCTTTCTGCATGTGACCTCGTGTTTAGCCCCTGTGTTAGAGGGGGGTCCCAGATAACTTTCACGTTTACTAGACTTTTTACACTCCCTAGCACAGACCCCAATGTTTGTTCTATAAGCCTTGAAGAGTTTCCTCTCCAACCTAAATCAAGGCTCTAGCCTAGATAAGTTGATGGACCCTACAAACATAAAGTCTAGTTGATTTTAAATTAGCGTTAATTTTAAGTGGCTTGTCTTAAGTCAAGGAAACAGAAATGAAACTAGTGGTTTTTTTTAAGAGATGAAAGAGAGGAGCATTAAATGAAACTGAAAGCAAAACTACTTCTTTTTGACAAATAAAGATTTGCAAATTTAACTCTTTAACCAACTTTTCGTGACTACTTTTTTCTAAGATCTTTTAAAGGAAAACCTAAAATGCAATTTCACTCAACTACAAGCTACTTAAATGTTCTAAGCATTCAGTAAATAACTTAAGAAAAACACTCTTTCTCCTAACAAGAAAAATAATCAACTCAACTACTTAACCAAACAAAGAAATGAAAACTTTTTTTATTTTTTTTGTTTATGCTTCAAATAAGAAACTTGAAAATAAATCCTTTTTATTTTTATTTAAAGAAAGAAAAAGGGGAAAAAGTGAAGACAAGACAAGACCAAAAAATTACTTCTAGCCTACTTCGGATCGTAGGGAGTCACTTACGATACTAAACAAGATGATCAGAAAAGACTCACAGAATCGTCTAAAACCCTTTCAAAGAAAACACAAGAAATATTTAAAAGATAAAGAATCTGACGTCAAACCCAGGCTAAAGACTATAACAATAGAGACCAATACTTGTTTGAGAAACCCATAAGAAGTGTGACTTCAATAAGGGAAGAGGTTGACTGCCTCTTCTGAAAGAAAATATTTCTTGACACAGGCACACTACTGACACTTAAGCAGCCTGCGTATGTACACGGGTTGTCTAAAGGTACGGTGTGTATGTACGCGTGCAGACCCACTACAAGCCGCATACACCTCTGTAACTTATCAAAAAAAAAAAAAACTAACATGTAGACTGATAGGGTAGGGAGTACTAGTATGGCAGAATAGAATCCCTTAAAGACTCAACAACTTACAGAAACTCAAAAAAGGTAATCAAACCAATTAACACACCCAAAAATATCCCCTAAAACCCTATAGGTCTCCCCAATATGGTTGCCAGTTCTGCTATAGAGGGAAAACCCCCCTATGGACTACACTAGGGTTCAACATGTAGGTAGATCTAATTGTCTAAAATTATCCTACTTTTTATAACTACCCTGAATATACCCCACATTCATGCATGAAATACAAAGTGAAAAGATCCAGTAACTTCACCTTTAACTCTGCGTTTGGTGTCGATCCTTTCGCGTTCGATCGCTCCGATGACTACAAGACTCCTCCCAAGGCTGACTTGCATTCACAAGCAGATAAACAGGTAACTAAAATCATGCATCTCATATATAAATCATGGGTTAGATGTTATAATAAAGAATAAATCAAACACAAAGATTTGAGACATCATATTTCGGGACAGAAAAAAGTATTCCTTGTATTGATATCACAATGTTTACTTACAATGAGATCGGCAAATGCTCCACGAACCTGGTATGGGCTCCTCTTCACCAAGCTCCAACTACGCTTCCACGTATCTTTCTCCTCTCACACTTCTTCTAGGGAAATGGCATAGGCTTATGAATGGAGGAAAAAAGCAAGAATGGGCAATTCTGATGCAAATATCACAAGGTGGCTGCAAATTTTTGGGGCAAGGAGGGGATGTGAAACGGGTAGAGTTTCACTGTTCTTATGCTTATGTGTGGAATGAGACCCCAAAAACTTCTTTTATATGACAAAAGGATGGTTATTTGGTTGGGTGACGGGCTATAGGCGATGGGATAGTTGGAAAACTACCCAATAGCTCGTAATCTCAACGAATTCCTTGCAACTTTTTAATTTTTGCAACTTTTGTGGGTATACGCAGGCTGTAATGGTGCATCTAGCATGTGTACGCGAGATGTAGTGGTGCAGAAAGAGTGTGTATGCGGGAATTAGTGGTGTAGGGTGTGTACATCTTCAAAAATAGTGTTTTTAAGAAGAGTTGCTCAATGATGGCTTGGAAAAAATAGCAAGTAAGAGGGCCAAATGCCAGGTATGCATGTATGGTGCAATTTAGGGTTATAACAGTAACAGATGTATCTTCCTATTTATGGAAGAAGAAACAAGGTCATATGAGCAAGAAAGAGTTGCAGAACTGTAAGTTTCTTCCAGACTTAGGATCTTTGTTTCTAATTTTCTGCTTGTTTTAGATCTCTGCAAGTTATGATGGTGTAAAGGGATGTAATGTGTGGGATCCTACTTCCCACAAAATTGTCGTTAATAGAGGTATAGTATGTATGGAACAACTAGAAGGTTTTGTTCAAGATCAAAATGGTAGAATTGTTTGCATGCTAGAGAATTCATTGTATGGCCTAATGGTACCTAGGCCATTGTATAAGAGGTTTGAATCCATCATGGTGAGCCAAAAAAATTCAAGGGGTAGGTATGACTATATTTTTTATAATACATTCACTTTCCTAATGATATGTGTTGATGGTATGCTCATTGCAAGCCAAAGCATGGTCGACATAAGTAAGATAAAGGCTCAGTTGGACAGGACATTTCAGATGAAGGATCAAGGAGCAGCAAAAAAAAAATTGAGCATGGAAGTACATAGCGATGGTAATAATGGTAAGTTGTGGTTGAATTTCAGTATGAACATCATGAAACCAATTAATATCCATGTTTCTTTCCATTATAATTTTTCTTCAAGTTTAGGTCATCTTTATAATGAAGAAAAAGTTTTGTCTCGTAAACAATGTGTCAATTCAGTAGGAGGTTCATTGGATGTGATGAAATGGTTAAGACCAGATATTTCACATTCAATTGATGTTGTCAGACACATGGAAAATTCAAGTGGAGAAATGAAATGGGTGCTTTAGAGTTTTAGAGGCACAAGTGTCACCTATAATGGTTTCAATTGTTTAATATATGATAATTGTAATTTAGATTTTGCAAGTATTTTGGATAGAATAAGATCTACCTTAACATATGTCTCAAAGCATTGTCTTGGAAAACATGTTGGAGGTGAAGTGATCCTTGAGAAAATCCATATTCTAACAAATTGTAAAAATGTGTTCATGAAACCAGTTTTATTAGAGAAGCTGCAATTTGTGCTTGGATTTTCTTGGCTTGTAGCATAGGTGATGAATAAACTGGACAATGATATTTAGGTAAATTGTTGTCAAGGTGGAGATTGTTGAGATATGCCAAAAAAAATTCCATGATTTTGTGGATTGTAGCAGATTTAGTGGCTCATTTTATTTAGTTTGTTGTTGAAACAAATCACATAATGTGTGAATCCACATAAATTTAATCAGTTCTATATAATTGTTTGAGAGATGCTATAAATCCATGTAAGCTCATAGAGGAAAAGAGTCTTGAGAGAGGTTGAGTGTGTGTAACATTGGTCTGGCTAATGTAATATCTCCCTTGAATGATAAATAAACTGAGTATAATTGTCCCATGGATGTTTCCCTGTATAGGATTTTACCATGTAAAAATCGTTGTGTTCAATTTGTGTGATGCAATTAGATATCTTTGTTGTTTATGCTTTTGCTACAACAAGGGGTATTAGAGAAGGTGTAGTAGGTTTCACAGGTGAGACAAGTTGAATTTTTTTTCATATCTTTGTGAGCGCAAGTACCTTTGGATGTGTTTTGGAAGGTGAGGACAGGTGGATCTGAGTACTGAGGAGGTCAGATTTTTTTTTTATCTGAGAACGTTGATTTAGTGATCTTTAGTACATCGGTGCTCCTTAGAAAGTGTTAGTGGCATGCTAGTGCATGCACACTTGTGAGAGGAGCGTCGGTCTCAAAGTTGGCGCCCCTGTGAAGCTAAGAGAAGCGTTGACTTATAAAATGTCGATGACATAAGAAATTTTTTAAGCGGAGGTGGACGAATGTTGGTTTTTTGGTAAAAGATATAAAATTTGTCTTCTATAAATTAAATGAAGTGAGGTGGAAGTATATGTATTAGAAGTGGAGATTTATTTTATAAAAGGGGGATTCAAGATATATTAAAATATTTTATGCCTTGAATCTTGCTTTATATAGTCTTTCTTTGAATTAAAAGATTGTACTTCCACATTTTTTTTAAAGAAGCTTTAGTTTTATAAGCACCAGTGTAGGCAATTTGTGCTTATGGCCAAGGTTCAGAGCTCTAAGTTTGAAGTGGAAAAGTTCAGTGGAAAAAAAAAATTGAGCTCTGGAAACTCAAGATGTCGGATCTGTCGGTGCAACAAGGGTTGCAAAAAGCATTGGTGGGTAGGATAAAGAAACCAGCAAGCATGACGAATGAAGAATGGGAAGAACTAGATGAAAAATCACTCAGTAGCATTCGTATATGTCTGGCATATGAAGTTTTTTTTAATATCCTAGATGAGGATTCAATAGTGGGCTTATGGAGAAAGTTGGAAAGTGTGTATATGATGAAGTCCTTGACAAGCAAAATTTTCTTGAAGAAGAAATTATACAGTTTGTGAATGAAAGAAGGTACAAGAGTTGTTTACCATTTAAATACCTTTAATAACCTTATAGTTCAATTGACTAGTATGGAAGTTAAATTCRAAGATGAAGATAAGGATATTACACTATTGTGTCCATTKCCTGAGTCTTGGGATAGTTTAGTCGCCTCTATTAGTTTCATCTCAACATATGTTTTAGATTATGAATTTGTTGTTGGAGCTTTGTTCGCTGAGGAGATGAGGAGAAAATCTAGTAGAGAAACCTCAACTTMTGAAGCGATGTTGGTCATAAGTCAACCCAAATAAAAAGAACAAAATCAGAGAATTTATTCACGATCTAAATCAGGGGGTAGAAAGGGTAGAGTAAAATGTTGGTACTGTGGAAAAATAGGGCATCTCAAGAAAGATTTCTAGAAAAGAAAAGAATCTGAAGATAACTCTACGAAAGAAGAAAATTTGGTTGCAACAAATCCAGGTACGAATGATGAAGTTTTATTCGTTTCTATTAGATTACAATATCAGGAAGAATGGATATTAGATTTGGGTGCCTCCCACCATATGTCCTCCCAAATAAATTGGTTCATTTCATACCAATCTGTTGATGAGGGTGTAGTGTTTATGGGAAATGGTTTTCCATGTAAAACTATTGGGCTTGGTAGTATTAGAATCAGGATGTTCGATGGTATTTTTAGAGAACTAAAGAATGTTAGATATGTACCTGAGCTTAAGTTAAATTTGATTTCATTAGGGGTTTTGGATTATGGTGGATATAAGTATGCAGGTCAAGGTGGAGCCCTCAAAGTGTAGAAAGGAAGTTTAGTAGTAATGAAGGAAACAAAGTTTGATAACCTTTATAAGTTGGAAGGCAGTTCTAAAGTCGCATATAAGGTAAGAGGTGTATCTTCTTGTTTATGGAAAAACAAAAAAGGTCATATGAGCAAGAAAGAGTTGCAGAACTGTAAGTTTCTTCCAGACTTAGGATCTTTGTTTCTGACTTTCTTCTTATTTTATATCTCTGCAAGTTATGATGGTGTAAAGGGATGTAATGTGTGGGATCCTACTGCCCACAAAATCGTTGTTAACAGAGATATAGTATGTATGGAACAACCATAAGGGTTTTTTCAAGATCACAATGGTAGATTTGTTTGCATGCTAGATAATTCATTGTATGGCCTAATGGTACCCAGGCCATTGTACAAGAGGTTTGAATCCATCATGGTGAGCCAAAAATTCACACAAGGGGTGGGTATGACTATACTGTTTATAGTACATTCATTTTCCTAATGATATTTGTTGATGATATACTCGTTGCAAGCCGAAGCATGGTTGATATCAATAAGATAAAGGCTGAGTTGGACAAGACATTTTAGAGGAAGGATCAAGGAGGAGCAAAACAAATTATGAGCACAAAAGTACACAGAGATGGTAATAATGATAAGTTGTGGTTGAAGTTCAATATGAACATCATGAAACCAATTAATATCCATGTGGCTTTCCATTATAAGTTTTCTTCAAGTTTAGGTCATGTTTATAATGAAGAAAAATTTATGTCTCATATACAATGTGTTAGTTCAGTAGGAGGTTTGTTGGATGTGATGAAATGGTTAAGACAAGATATTTCACATTCAATTGATGTTGTCAGACACATGGAAAATTCAGGTGGAGAAGTGAAATGCGTGCTTCAGAGTTTTAGAGGCACAAGTGTCACCTATAATGGTTTCAGTTGTTTAATCTATGATAATTGTAATTTAGATTTTGCAGGTATTTTGGA
The DNA here is from genome assembly GCA_032191745.1 of Picea mariana. Classification (NCBI taxonomy): domain Eukaryota; kingdom Viridiplantae; phylum Streptophyta; class Pinopsida; order Pinales; family Pinaceae; genus Picea; species Picea mariana. The sequence continues at coordinate 18,270 of JASDQU010946838.1, read as the reverse complement.
TAGAATGAGATCTACCTTAACATATGTCTCAAAGCATTGTCTTGGAAGACATGTTGGAGGTGGAGTGATCCCTGAGAAAATCCATATTTTAATGAATTGTACATATGTGTTCATGAAACTAGTGTTATTAGAGAAGATGCAGTGTGTGCTTGGCTTATCTTGTCTTGCAGCATAGGTGATGAATAAACTGGACAATGATATTTAGGTAAATTGTTGTCAAGGTGGAGATTGTTGAGATATGCCAACAATTTTTCCATGATTTTGTGGATTGTATCATATTTAGTGGCTCCTTTTATTTAGTTTGTTGTTGAAACAAATCACATAATGTGTGGATCCACATAAATGTAATAAGTTCTATATAATTGTTTGAGAGCTGTTATAAATCCATGTAAGCCCATAGAGGCAAAGAGTCTTGAGAGAGGTTGAGTGTGTGTAATATTGGTCTGGATGATGTAATATCTCCCTTGAATGATAAATAAACTGAATATAATTTTCCCGTGGATGTTTCCCTGTATAGGGTTTTACCATGTAAAAATCATTGTGTTCAGTTTGTGTGGTTGCATATTGTTCAATATTTGCAATTAGATATATGTGTTTTGTATGCTTCCACTACAACAAGTGGTACCATAGAATGTGTAGCAGGTGTCGCAGGTGAGCCAAGTCGAATTGTTTGCATATCTTTGTGAGTGAAGAACCTTTGGACATGTTTTGGTAGGTGATAACAAGCGGATCTGAGTATTGAGGAGGTCAGATGTTTTCGTGATCCGAGAACGTTGATTTAGTGCTCTTTAGTACATCGGTGCTCTCTACATAGTGTTAGGGGCGCATCAGCACACACACACTTGTGAGAGGAGCGTCGGTCTCAAATTTGGTGCCCCCTCTGAAGCTAAGAGAAGCGTTGACTTATAAAACGTTGATGACATAAGAAATTTTTTAAGCAGAGGTGGACGAATGTTGGTTTTTTTGTAAAAGGTATAAAAGTTTGTATTTTATAAATTTAATGAAGTGAGGTGGACGTATATGTATTAGAAGTGGAGATTTATTTTATAAAAGGGGGATTCAAGATAAATTAAAATATTTTATGCCTTGAATCTTATTTTATATAGTCTTACTTTGAATTAAAAGATTGTACTTCCACATTTTTTTTAAAGAAGCTTTAGTTTTATATGCACCAGTGTAGTCAATTTTTGTTTATGACTAAGGTTGAGAGATAGAGGTTGGAAATGGAAAATTTCAGTGGAAAAAACAATTTTGAGATCTAGAATCTCAAGATGCGGGATCTGTCGGTGCAACAAGGGTTGCAAAAAGCCTTGGTGGGCAAGACAAAGAAACCATCAAACATGAAAAATGTGGAATGGGAAGAACTGGATGCAAAATCACTCAGTGCGATTCGTCTATGTCTGGTATATGAAGCTTTGTTTAATATCCTAGGAGAGGATACAATGGTAGGCTTATGGATCCAGTTGGAAAGTTTGTATATGATGAAGTCCTTGACAAGCAGATTTTTCTTGAAGAAGAAATTATATAGTTTGTGAATGAAAGAAGGTATGAGAGTGTTGTCCCTTGGGTATGGAATCAAGGAACAAGAGGTAAAATTTGAACTTCGCGGGAGACACAGTGACTGTTACTGGGTCGAAGTAAGAAAAAGAGCAGAAAAGAAGGAGCGAATCCCAAGAAATCTAGTCGTTGGATGAGGAGATCAAGGATGACAAAGAAGCAAGGTATATGGATCAAGGACAACTCAGATAGTGGGAAAATCTATCGTTAGCATCACGTAGGAAGAAAGGAGAGACAGGCTAGCGAAGCCCGGGAAAAGAGGGTCAAGTTGACCTAGGGTTTTAGACACCTAGGGATTTTATACCTAGGGTTTTGACACCTAGGTCTCAACCTAAGGCTGTCGTTGAGGGACTATATTGTATAAATAGAGGTCAAGAGGACCTAGGTCGGGTCGGTACTATTGTTGAGCATTGTTATTGATTGTTGTTCATTGAGAGAATATTGTATTGTGAGTGAGAGAAGTGTTGAGAGTAAGATCCTTCTGGTATTGTAAGATCTTTAGCTGGGTGCGAATATCAAGTCCTGCAGCTGGGTGCACAGGAAGGGGAGAGAAAGTGAGAAGAAGAAGAAGAAGATCTGTTAGCAGAGAGTGCAGAAAAGAACTATAAGCTTTACCTTAATATATCATAAGCATAGTTTTGTGGACGTAGCCCTAGGGAGAGGGTGAACCACGTATATCTGGTGTTATGTGTGTATTATTGATGCTTTATCTTTGTCTTTGATATACTGTTATTGCATTATTGTATTAGATCAAACCTATGGAATGTGGAGTAGATTTTAGTGATAAGTGAGCTAGGTATACTGCATTGTATTGTGTTAAGATCCACTTGATATTCCTCTAGTTGTAGACATTGATGTCCTGTAGCCCCCCATAGCTACCTCGGGTGAGACTTCATCTGCTTCGCAGGTGTTGCCGAAAGGGTCGGTAGTTAGGGCTTTGTTGGTGCGCCCTTGAGCGTTGAACCCTGGGTTTTCCCCTATGCCAACAAATGGTTCTGTTGTCGGGACCAGAATATTCGTGAGGGAATGTCAAGGTGGTTCCCATTGAAGACAGAGATTCAAAAGTGGATAAAATATCAAGAGAGGGATTTCGTTGAAGCCAAAAACAAGAACCCTAATCTGAGTACTAAAGATTGGCTACAAAGATACATTTTCACCAACATCCACGAGATCTTCTTTGGAGGAATCCATAAGGAGTTGTTTGAGTGGTTGGCTAGGTTAGCTGATACCCAGTTCGAGATCAGATCTAGACCCCTTGTGTTTTGGACGTCGGTGTTGATCCAGATGGTTAAAATAGTTGACAACGTTGTATCTAGAGTAGTAGATCATTGTTTTGATAGTACCATTGGAGGGTATATCACCGAATTTGTTGTCAACGAAGTAGAATCGTATAGCCAAGCCGAGAGATAATTTTTCAAAGGAACCAAAGGGAAATTTTTGCATTTTCTGAAGCTAAGAATCTAGATTCTCTTGCATGAGAATAAAATTCTAAAGATATAGTAGATTGGTTGAAGCCAGAAAAGCTAATGTTCAAAAATTTGAACAGTGACAGTGACATAGAAGCTGGACATACGTGCAGTGGGAGAGAATTTAGAGGGGTTCACCTTGAGAACCTATTCAAGGAAAACTATGGAGAAGAAGGTTTCTACAGCGGAGAAGAGGCAGATCTAACAGACGAAGAATGTCCAGAACCCTCTAGGCCAGAGGAAGGAGCAACTGAAGAACTTCGCCAAAACGAGCCAGAAAACTCAGGAACTGCGCAGCTGCTGAAGTAAGTATCATTAACCCTCCTGTTGTTTCAACAACACTAGGAAATCAGAGTCATTAGAGTCCTCAGAGTGTTATTACTAGCAGTTTAGCATCTACTCAGATAGGAAACCCAGGTAGCTCTATGGTGGATGAGATGAGGTTTCCTATCTTTAGAGGGGATGGATCTGAAGAGCCAGATCAACATTGGTTCCTATGTGAAGCTGTGTGGAATATTAAGAATGTCACTGATGAGGCCGTCAAAATAACCCAGTTCATCACTACTCTTAGAGATCGTGCACTGAGTTGGTACATGAAGCTTGTCCAAGGAATTGCATAGCCCCAACCATTGAATGAGATCAAGAACGCGTTGATTGCAGAATTCAAGAAACCCAAATCGAAGTCACAATGTATTACAGAGATGAAGGAGATCAAACAGAAGGTTGCCGAACCTGTCTAGGAATTCGATCAGAGATTCAAGACCTTAACAGGCCGATTAACTTTTAAGATCCCAAATGAACAGAACAAAGAATGGTTCGTCGTTGTGTTGTTACCACACATTAGAGTTCCTTTGATGAAACAGAAAATTTCTTTGCATTCTGAGGTGTTAGAGATTTCCATGAATCTTGAATCAGCTCCTATGGGAGAATCCAGCTCAGGTATGAGCCAGATCTTGAGCCAGCTAACCAGTTTGTCTTTATAGGTTGAATACGGGAAAGGACAAAAGAGAAGACATATGGTGCATCAGATGCAGATCAGAGGGCCATAATAAGTAACACTGCCCTGTATTTCATGAATATTTGGCCTCAAGAGCTCCGAGCCCCTTGAATCAAGTCACATTGCCCTGGTGCGAAGTATGCAGAAACCGACATCGTCTTGGTGAGTGCTATTACATGGAGAAGTATGTTTAGACACCTGCAAACCTATATTGCACCTTCTATAAGTCAGTAGGGCATGATGATAGAGACTGTAGGGCCTATGACCTCTTGCATGAAAGGTCAAGAGATGTATACAAGATCCAAGGTGAAGTACAGCAAGAAGGAAACTCTACTCAGTACAACTCCCCAGGAAGAGGAAAATTCAATTCTCGCGGTGGATACAGAGGATGAGGACGTGGAGGAGGAATGGGCCGAGGCCGAGGACAGATAATTTTGTATAACTACACGTAGCTAGGACATCTAGCAAGGGATTGTCAGAACCCTTGTACTACTTGCAGTTATTTCAATTCTTTTGAGTGTGTTATAGAAGATTTCCCTATGTTGTTGGCTAAGCTTCAAGAAAGAAGAGTACCTCAGCATAACCCACAAGTGCAATTGATATATGTTGAACCTCGCAGAGAAGACCCGAGAATCAATGTTATTACTTGAGGAGGCACTGTTACAGGAGAAGATAGAGTGAACTAGGGAAAGACTACAAAAGACTCAGGAGTCAGAAAAGTTGTGGAGAGGACTCAAAATTTTGATACCAAGAAAGAAAGACGAACATTTGAATATGCAAGGAAAGAATTCAGAAGAGATCAAGGCTCATCATCAAGAACATGGCCAGAAGTAAGAGAATATGGAATGCCATCGATATTCGATCAGTATGCTTCGTCGAGAGAGGGAAAAAAGGTAAGCAAGCTCATGGAATTTCTATACACTTGTATTAATATAATCCAGGATGAAAATGATGTAAGGGAACTTTGGAATTTAATCAACCAATATGATCTAGGAAAGATAGACCCCTTTTTGAATAGGGCAGTACACCAAATTGGGAAAAGGAGAAGGAAAAACAAAGAATTACACTTAAATGCTCAGATAGGAGAGTATGACATAGACTATGTGGTCCTCAACTTAGGGTCGGAGGTTAATGTCATGACAAAGTAAACTTGGGCAATGATGGGAAAACCCAAGTTGCTCTATTCCCCTATCAGGCTTCGCATGGCCAATCAGCAAGCTGTCAGCCCATTTGGACGATTGGAGCATGTCCCCGTGGACATCGACGGAGTTAGAACCTTTGCATATTTTGAGGTAATTGAAATTGTCGATGACATTTGTCCTTACCCTGCATTGTTGGGAATTGATTGGGCCTTCAACAACTCTATTGTTGTTGATTTGAAGAAAAGACGTATGACATTTGAAAGCGATGGCCTTAGTTTCATTGCACCCTTAGATACAGATGAGGGTCAACGTTACATAGAGCCCATGAGAGAAGAAGACCATGCATACAAACTGGAAAACATCTACAAACTGATAGCCAGACAACAGGATTACATCAACCCTATAGCCGATGGGAATCTGAGCTAGCGAAGTGACAGCGCATGTTCATCAGACTCAGAATAAGCGCTGGAAAATTGGCAAAATCATATGTATGAAGTATCCATGAGAAGGTGTGCCAGGATGACCATAGAAGTTCGTTGGATTGGTACAATGGTGAGCAACTTACCCACCTTTGATGGTTTGAATCCATTAGAGACCTTCTTGTTGGACTTTGAAGCAAGTGTACCAATGCAACAGAGACTGTTGGCAATGGATGAGGCCCTGAAATATACACCAACAAGATGGTGGGGGATGCACAAAAGCAATATTATAGACTGGGTACAATGTTGAACCTTGATGAAAGCGCGGGTCTCAACCCAAGTAAAAATATGCGAAGTAAGGTACACAGGTCGAAGCTACCCAAAGGACCATGTGCGAAGCTGTGAAGAATCCTGGAGTGATATTCCACAAGAGCAATGGGTGAAAACATTCATCAACACATTGGA
>JASDQU010946837.1:19714-31703 GCA_032191745.1 Picea mariana | reverse complement strand
TTCTATCATAAACACTTCCATCCCAATCTAAATCAGTATAACCAATCAGTCTGAAGTCATGATCTCCATTATAACAGAGACCAAAGTCCAATGTACCCTTAAGGTATCTCATCACATGTTTTGCAGCAACAAGGTGAAGACATCCGAGCTCTACTAGGTACTGACTCAAGGTGTTAAAAAAAAAACATATATCTGGCTTGGTATTCGTTAGATACATCAATGATCCAATGATCTCTCTGTACAATGTAGCATCAACGAATTATGACGAAGTATCAACCAGGAGATTTAACTTTGTTTCCATGGGTGTGTTCATGGATTTACATTCCAACATATCAAACCTCTTCAATATTTCAACTCCATAATTCCCTTGGTTAAGGAAGATATTATCTGGGCTCTGCCAAACTTCAAGACCTAAGAAATAGTGCATTAGGCCTAGGTATTTCATCTCAAATTCTGCAGCGAGCTTCTTCTTACAATCAATGATGAGATTTTCTTCTCCAGTTAAGAATAAGCCATCCACATACAACAAAAATATAAATGGATAATCATTTATAACTTTGAAGTAAAGATTAGAATCAAATTTACTTTTTGTAAAGCCCAAGCTCGTTAGGAAACTGTCAATTCTTCCATACCAAGCTCTAGGAGCTTGCTTCAACCCGTACATAGCCTTCTTCAACCTGCAGACATGAGTCTTTCTATATCCAATTTCAAACCCTTGAGGTTGTTCTATATTCACTTATTCTTTAATAACACCATTTAAGAAGGTTGTTTTCACATCCATCTGGTGTAAATTCCACTTCATCTTGGCTGCAAGAGCAATGTTGGTTCTGATAGAAGTGTATCTGGATACAGAAGCAAATGTCTCTTCATAATCAATTCCTTCCTTTTGAGAAAATACATGAGCTAAAAACCTTTCTTTATGTTTTTCAATACTTCCATATGCAACATATTTTATATTGTATAACCATTTGGAATATACCGCATCTTTGTTCTTCGGTCTGGGAACTAATTCCCATACATCATTCTTTAAAATGGATTGATATTCTTCTACCATGGCATCTACCCATTATTTCTTTGAATGGCTTCTTCAAATCAAGTAGGATCATTTTCTATGAGATTACACATCAAAGCCATGTAACTGGAGAGGCTTAGGTTTCTTGATTTGTCTCATGGTTCCTTCTGGGGCACCATACTTCTTTCCATCTTGAATAAGTTCCCTTTCCCAAGATGGATTTCTCTTGTGAGAGATCGTCATTTGGGGAGGTTCTTGAGATTTTGTCATATCATGATCTTATGGAATCTCATCATCATGGGTATTTGCAACTTCCCTCACTGGTTTTGCAACTCTGGAAGTTACATGCTCTTCTTCATATACTTCTTCAACCTGGAAGTTCCTTGATTTCTTGAGTGACGCATCTTCATAAAATGTTACATCTCTTCTGATCTCAATATGATGGTAACCTTGTATGTAAATTTCGAAGGCCTTAGAGACATCACAGTATCCAACAAATATTCCCTTCTTTCCTGAAGGGTCCAAATTAATTCTATTTTCTTTTGGAATGTGTACAAACACTAGACAACCAAATATCTTGAGATGGCTTACTTCTGGCATCTTTCCAAAGAACATTTCTTTGGGGTTTTTGAATCCAAGTGCACTATGGGATAATATGTTTTGGACATACACTGTTGTTCTTGTGGCTTCAGCCCATAAATGCATTGGAATATCTTGATCATGGATCATAGTCTTCACTACTTACATTATAGTTCTATTCTTTCTTTCTGCTACACCATTTTGTTGAGGATTGTAGGGAGTGGTGAGCTCCCTCTTAATACCGATATCTCTGCAAAATATTACAAATTATTTTGAGGTGTATTCTCCTCCATTATCTGACTTGGGTATCTTGATTTTTCTTTCAGATAGATTCTTTATCAAGGGTTTGAATTCCTTGAATTTTCCAAAACTTCATATTTTGATTTCAAGAAGTAAACCCAAGTCTTGCAAGAATAATCGTCAATAAATGACACAGTATACATACCCACTAAGAGAGGTTGATGGCATTGGGCCACATACATCTGAGTGGATGAGCTCCAAGATTCCTTCTGCTTTAATGCCGCTCTCTGGGAAAGAATTCTTTATGTTCTTTCCTTGTGCGCATCCCTTGCACACACCTTTATGATCAACCTTGAATTTTGGTAGACCTATCACTACCTTGCTTACATATGGTAAGGATTTGTAGTTGATGTGAGCTAGTCTTCTATGCCAAAGTTCACATGGACTTTCACTGGAGTGAGTCAAGGCTACATCTGAGTGACCTTTTAATTTATACATTCCACCTTCTTTTGTTCCAATAACAATTGCATCTTCTATGGTTTTTCCTTTAGGCCACATAAGAACTTCACCATCTATGAATGCAACCCTGAAACATTTCTTATCTAAAGCTGAGATAGAAAACAAATTATTTTTCAAACTTGGTACATAAAGTACATCCTTCATTTTCATCGGGGTCCCTAAATCAAGTTTGTAGGTGGATTCTCCCACTCCTTTGATAGGGTAATGGTAATCATCTCCAAGTGTAAATTTCCGTGGAAAGTTATTTTCTGTAAGGCTAGAGAGAATGTCTCTTTGAACTATCATGTGCTTAGAGGCACCACTGTCTATGAGCCAAGTATCCTCTCCAGGTGACACAGATCCTGAGAGGTTAGAGAATAAAACACAGTCTTCAATCTTTTATTTAATCATCTTTGTGGGTGGCTCATCATCTTCAACTACATGGGCATGGTGTCTTTTTATATTTCTCTTCTTGTATTCTTCTCTTCTGTTTGGACAATTCTTAGAAATATGTACCATCTTATCACAATGATAACATTGATAAGAGCATAAATCTTTTTCTCTTCTTTTCCCTTTTTGAAATTTTTGGAATCTCCTTGGAGGGTGAGATTCTTTATGGGAGTGGGTGAATCTCTTTGGAGAGTGATATTCCTTATGTAGGTGGGTCTCCTTCTGGAATTGAGACCTTTTGTTTCCTCCTTTAGCATGATAAAATAGGGCTTTATCTTCATCCCTTAATAATATTGCTTCTTGGTTAGCTACTCTTGCTTCTTCTTGAACACATTCTTCCCAAAGACTGTCAAATTGGAGTTTTTCCTTTATTACACAGATAGTTTGGATGAAGGAATACCAAGGTCTTGTGAGACCATTAAGAGCTATCATTATGATTTTATCTTCATCTAGGTTGTCTCCAATTGATTTTAGTTGTTCCTTGAATTGAGAAACCCTAGAGAAATAGTCATGAACAATTTTTCCTTTTTGCATCTTTGTACTCTTGAGTTGGGTTCTCAGATTCATCTTTTGGTTGATATTCATTCCTTTATACATTTTGGTTAGGGCATCAAACATTTTTTTTGGAGTATTCTTTAAATATACTTGAGGGATCAAGTGATCTTTAATGGAGTCTGCAATGATTCTTTTGTCCCTAACCATATCCTTCTTGTACTTTGCTTTAGCTGCATCTTCTGTAGGTTCTGGTACATTTTCCTTTATGAATTTTGCTAGGTCATTCTCTTCAAGAATGAGTGAAATCCTATACTTCCAGGCACAAAATTTATCCACACGTTCTGACTTGTCAACAAGCTTGGTGCTTGCAGACATCTTAACCTGAAGTTGGGAAAATGACCAAAAATTGAAAGTGCTTAGAAATTGAATCCAAACTTACCAGGAGGTGCACTGGGATGAGGCGAGTAGGCTGGTGCAGTCTATTTTCAGAAAATCCAAATTTCACCCCTTGAAATTGAGCCTGCGCAAATCTGGACTGATACTTGTTGTATTGGTTCTGGTTTCTCGATTTTCTAGTTTTCTAGTACTAGTCAAAACTGGGGTTTCACTTTTCGGAGGCTCTGGCCACTGAAAAGGTGCGCTCAAGCTGCCAATGAGTTTGCTAAGCTAAGGAACACTTCCCTAGATTCTTTTTAGGCTGAAATTCCCTTCCAACAAAAGCCCTAATTTTCTTGTATTGCAATAATGACGTTTTTGGTTACCCAATGAAAGGTGCTCTATTAAGTCAAGCTCTGATTCCATGTTAAATTTAGAGCTTCTATTAAGTTATTTTCAATTTACTAGACAATAATAGCATAAGCATGATCACTGAGAGAAACACAATCACAAGGTACACAACATTTTATCCTGGGAAACCCTCACAGGGGAGAAAACCCAACAAAAACTTCTTGAATATAAATTGCAAATTGTTGGGCCCGAGATATGATCAGTTTTATGACAGTTATTAGACAATTTTGCCGAATGTATATATGTGTTTTTCATGTTTTGGAGAATCTTTTTGAAGAATTTTGTGCCAAAACGCTATGATCCACACCAGGTATGCATAATTCATGTTTTATGATGATATTGATTATAATTCAGTATGTTTTTATGTTTCCAGGGATCTAATTCGCATTTTTGGGTGTCACAGGGAAAAATCCCAGCATGTTTTTGCTTCCGACACTCTGTCCGTTACTCCATCTGGTACTCAATATGGCACTCAGTCTGACACTCCTTCCAACAATCCTTCCTGCACAAAAACGATGGGCGATTTGGTGGTTATGGTATTGGCGGCCAGTGATAGGCGAATTAGGAACATGGGTTTTTCTCGTGCTCGCCCCCTCCAACTACTGACCTCTTGACAACTCGGTTTGGGTTGTTAAGTTGGGCAATTATTGGCTCACTCCATTTCAGCAGTTAAGGCATCATTAATGTAATTTACTGTTTTTAGAAGAGGTTCGACCCTCCAGTGGTCAACCTCTCAGTCTGTAAAGCCTATAAATACCACTGTGGTGGTCATAAAATAGTGAGGAAGTTCAGGAAGTCGCGTGTTAGAGAGAAAATGCAATTTCCCTCTGTTTTTCCATTTTCGTTTTTCTAGAATTGTGTAAGACTCCGTTTTTAAGTTTTAATGGTGAAACCGCTTTGCTGAGATCGTGGTGTGCATTTGAAGAGTGACCACGACTTGCTGGGGGGCCCACCAATAGTCTGGTGATTGTTCTATGAGTTTTTTTTATGAATTCCATAGCATATATGTCTTTTATTTTATTTCCTGTACATGAATTGTTATTTTATTTCTTTGTTATATAATTTGTTGTTATAGTTTCCTTTTGCATGTTAGTATGAAGGATTTTGTTAATATGCACTGACTTGTAGTTAATAGTAACAAGTTTGCAAACTTATACACTAACCCCGTGTGTGATTAAATATTATATTATATTTTCTTTATGCTTTTAAAATCAAGTTCAAAATAGATTTTGAAACAGAGTTTTAGAACATAATTTTAATTTATGTTTTCTTTAACAAGGATTTGATGGATGGATAGTATTAGTTCTAGTTTTCATTTGTAGATTGCTTATTCAATTGTTATTTAGATTTTGCTTAACTAGTTGTTAATTAATTTTCTCATTAGTTTACTTGTTATATGTTAGAGTCATGTTTAATTTATGTTTATAAGCATTTTCCTTTTTGCAATTTGAATTGTTGAAGTAGGTCTAGCTTAGTTTTACTTTATGCAATTTCTTTCTTAGATTTAGGTTGCAATTCCAATTTTTAGTTAATGATTGAATTTAGTTATGAGTTTTCTTACATAGTATAGAGTGAAATTGAATTTTATAATCTCGTTATACCGTTGATGATTAATGCATGAGTAATAATAACATGGATATGCAGGGTAATTGATATTGTTTCCGTAATGGCTAAGTTCTCACTGGATTGCTTAATTCACACTTTTTACTTTGCTATTGAAGTCAATATCGAGTTTATCCCTCTTGAATTATCTTTTATTGTTAAGTGCCATCGTGATATTATAAGACACCGAAGACATTCACACAACCATCAACACTATATTTGAGTTTTCATAGGTTAAAAGATAGTTTCTTGCTTTCATAGCTTAGGAGATAGTTTCCTTGTTGTAGGATAACTAGTTTTTTGCTTTGGTAGATTAAAGAGTAGTTTGCTTATTGTAGATTAAACATTAGTTGTTAATTCTTATTTCTTTCAATTAAGCAGATTTCCTTTTGTAAATTAGAAATAGTTGTATTAAGAATAGAGTTCACTTGTCTCTTAGCTTAGTTAGTTGCTTATTGAGTAGTCTTACTTAGTTTACTTGCTGTAGAAGTTATCCTAGGTTAGTTAGTTGTTTATTTTCTTTAACAGGTTAATTTCTTACTTGTCTATTCTCTCTTTGACAGTATAGTTGCTTGTTTATTTACTTGCTTTCACAGGATAATTGTTTATTGAATTTAAGTAGACTAGTTAAAGTAGTTTGTTGTTGCTATTTGTTTATTGTTATGCTTAAATAGTTGTTTTTGCTTATTGTTATGATTTAACTAGTTTGCTTCAAGTAGGTTTTTCACTTGTTTTTCTAGAACTATCCATCGATCCTTGGTCCAAAAGTATTTAGGTTACATAGTTTAAAGTTGCTTAGTAGGGTTTGCTCATTAGATAGCTTTGCTTGAATAGATTAGCCCTTAGATAGCCACTTCCTTAGTTAGACTATACTACTACCAACCCTTCTACCTTGGTATATATTTTGCTACAAATCTAAGTTTACTTACCCCGATTTGACAATTTAATTGAGGGTTTTTAGTGTGTTTTTAGTGCATATAGAACACCCATAATTTTTGGCACCGTTGCCTGGGCATTGTCTCAAGGTAGGAAGTAGTTAGGAAATAGATCATTCCTAGACCTTAGCATTAGATTGGTGGCGAGGGTAATTTAAGACGAGAGGTAAGAACTCGCGCATCTGCTATTGTAGGCTCCCCCAAACCCAATGGTAGTTTTTCTTTTTCTTTTTCTTTTCTTTCATGAATAGAACTAGAGATCCAAAAGGGAGATACATTAAATCTAAATCAGACCTTTAAACCAAGGTTCCTTCCAATGTTTTTGGGGGAAGGGACGTTGCACTTATAAGCTCCGTAGACCGATATTGAAAAACATGAGATAGCTCAACTCAAAGAGATAAAATAGTCTCTGAAGAGACTAACACAGGGAGCACTATAGAACAAGAAATTGAAGCATCAATCATATTGGGCCAGGAGGCAAGACCACTTGAGCCTTCTATAGAACCAAACCATACAGACTTTGCTTTTACACCACCACTAGGAGATCCTAACTTTGAGGACATCATAGACCCTGAAAAGGTGAATCTTTTGTTTGGTAGTCTAGCCAATGTAATTATATCTCAAACTGACATAGAAACTTTGGCACCAATAGTCTCAACCGGCTTGAGTAGAGTCCTAGACATCCAATCCGTAGGAAGACCTTTCCATCAAAGGGAAACCTTGTTCTCTTCAAAGATAAAACCACCTAGGTACTCTCTTTTTGGAAACCAAGCCAATATGGATGATCAGGAGGACCATAACAATGTAATACATGGGGAGGAAGAAGAGACTGAAAACCAAACCGAAACTACCTTCGGGTTTCCGATTTTGGACACCACTCCAAATGTCAACATGAAGAATATTCCTCTCTCAGCACTGCCTACCTTTTGTGGTAAAAACAATGAAGATCCAGACACCTTCCTATTTGAATTTGATATCTTGTGTAGGAGTTATAGCTACATACAAGATGCCCAGAAACTAAAACTCTTTCCTGCCACCCTCAAAGACTCTGAACTAAGATGGTTCATGGGGTTGGGAGAATCCAGTATTACGTCTTGGGAATCCATGAAAGACATATTTATTAAGAAGTACCAAGACTACTACAAGACCAAAGAGTCTCGTAATGACATCTTTAAAATCCAACAGTTAGAAGACGAGACCCTCGAAGATTATATGGAAATATTTGGTTATATCTCCCAGAAGTCAAAATACCATGACCTCCCAGAGGATGCAATTAAGGCTCTTTTCCTTAAGGGAATTTCAGAAGAATATCTAGAGATGCTTAACTTGATGGCATCAGGTGACATCTCACATAAACCATTTTCCGAAATATGTGAATAGTGTAAAAATTACTCAAGGAGTAGAGCCAAAACACGGAAGAATGTTCGGGTCCCTTATAATAGAAACTTAAAACCAGTTAGTTTAGGTGGTATCACAAGAACAGAGATAGGGAACCTTTTATAAAACTTTAAGATAGATATCTTAAGCATAATAGGTTCTCAGTTCGACACCCTAAAAATAAAAAAAGAAATAGGAGGAAGAAAATGCAACAATGAGCATATATTTCCCAAGGTGCAGGAGGAAGCATTCCTCGAGGGAATGCCCATTAGATAACATTTCAGTTTATGGCTTCTATACAAAATACCATTCAATTGAGAAATTTCTATCATTTCCCGGTTTATTAGCCATCTATAGGAGTGGAGATTCATGGGAGTCTTCTTATGCACCTAGGAGGCCATGGAAGCCTAGGAACCAACCCACATACCCAGATCTCCAATATCAAGTTCCACCCTATTATCATCAACAACAACAGTGGAACTCACCAGGTTGGAAAAACTGGTCCACTCAATACCAACATCCTTGGTTTCAAGGATGGAGAGGAGGACATAACCAAGGAAACCCTCAAGCTCCACCTATCCCTATGTCCAACCATCATTATCCTCAGTTTCCACCAAACACTCCACAACTTCTGACAGGTTTTGTTCCACCACCTTTACCACCTATTCCACAACAACAACCGCTACAATACCAAAATGCAAGCTCCTCGAGACCAACACTATTACTGACACAACCAGTACCGAATCCCAATAATAATCCCCCCTCAACCTATTCATAATGTTGAGATGCAGGCCTTTCTAAGATATGTTATTACTCATGTTCCATTACAGGAAATTCAATTAAGATCGGAAAAAGTTCTGGATAGGCAGAGACCTTCAGTAGTCATCCAGGAAGAAGAAGAAGAAGAAACCACCAAACAACCCACAGATGACACTAGATGGGAAGATGTTATTATCCTGAAGAACCAAGAATCCAATCTTCCCCAAAATGAACCTTCACAAATTATGAAGGTCCCTCCTTATCTAGACCGATTGGTAATCGAGAAACCTACCACCCGATCAGAATTTGACATCTTGAATGAATGGAAGAATATTTGTGTCAAGATTCCCTTGCTTCAAGACATTAAAGACATTCCAATGTACAGTAAGGTAGTCAAATAATTGTGTATCAAGAAGCCAGGTAGGAAGAAAAATGACCCTCCTACAGTACACTTGGTAGGAGGACTTTCTGAGTACATGTCAGAGCATCCAAAACTAGCAAAATACAGGAACCCAGGAAACCTCGTAGTGACCATAACCATTAATGAGGTCTCCATTGGAAACACTCTCATAGACCTAGGGGAAACCATCTATGTTATGACCACTACTACCTTGGAACAATTACAGTTACAACCTCTTCTTCGACCTACCGCAACCATTTTGGAATTAGCAGATAAGACTAGGGTTATACATGAAGGGATTTTAGATGATATCATGGTTACTTTAGCCTAATGGGAGTACCCAATAGATTTTCTTGTCATTCACTCAAAGGATCCTTCCAAAGGCCATCCCGTCATTTTGGGAATACCTTGGCTAGCCATAGCCAATGCATTTATTGGCTGTAGAGAAGGGGAAATGACCATCTCAAATGGTATCTCTATCCAGAAACTCACCATTTACCCTCCAACTCAACCTATTATGGAGAACCTATGATGGCTTGAAAGTCCATACGAGAACGAGGACTGGGAAGAACCTATATTTCCAAGTGACCATGCATAGGCACTTTAGGAGCACACAACGGAAAATGTGCTAAACCAGTTTATTTCTGCTATCACATGTGTGGATTTTCCACAGTCTTTTCCCCAATTTCAGTACATGTTTGGGGAAGAATTTCAGGAACAATTGGACCCATCCATTTTTTCTTTGAAATCTTTTATCTTCGAGATAGATGAGTCTGCCATGTCTTATACTATGCCCTACAAGATTAGTCCAGGGAAATTTTTACATATAAACTCCGGGCTAGATAAATACCAATAGAAACAGTTGGTAGATATCCTTGAAACAAAATCAGGAGCATTTTCCTGGGAATACACTGACATGAAGGGTATACAACCTGGCACATGCATCCACCACATATATATCCAGGGGAAAGTAACACTTGTTAGGCAACCCTAGAGAAGGATGAACCCAAAACTTAAAGATATAGTCAAGGAGGAGATCCAAAAGTTGTTAAATTTTAGATTTATCTATCCCATCTTCGACAATAAGTGGGTATCCCCACTTGTAGTGGTTCCAAAGAAAGTGACCAGGAAATGGATAATTTGTGTTGATTTCCAAGAACTCAACAAAGCCACTCTGAAATATTACTTTACTCTCTCCTTCATTGACCAAGTTCTAGATACTTTGTCTGGAAAGAAGTATTTTTCCTTTCAAGATGGGTACAATGGGTACAATCAGATTCTTGTAGCACCCAAGGACCAGGACAGAACTACCTTTACTTGTCCTTGGGGCACCTATGCCTATAGGGTCTTACCATTTGGATTGTGTAATGCTCCTGCCACATTTCAATGAGCAGTACTAGGGATATTTGCCGATCTTATTCATTATTGTGTGGAGGTCTACATGGATGATTTCACAATCTATGGTAACACTTACCAGGAAGACTTAGACAACTTAGAAAAAGTCCTCATCAAATGTCAGGAAATGAACCTATCTCTAAGTCATGAAAAATGCAATATGTTGTTAACTGAAGGAATGGTTCTAGGACAGCATGTTTCATCTGAAGGGATAAAAGTCGATCCTGCAAAGATTGAGGTCATCGTCAGACTTCCACCCCCCAAGACTCAGAAAGAGGTGAGAAGATTTCTTTGACATGCCGGATATTACTAGCGGTTTATTGAAAATTTTACAAAGATTGCTGCACTTATGTTTGGATTGTTAATAAAAGATGTTGATGTTGTTTGGACTGAGAAGTGTCAAACTACCTTTGAAACCTTGAAAGCTAAGCTGTCTGTGGCACCAATTCTTAGAGGGCCCAATTGGAATCTCCCATTTCATATATCCACTGATGCCTCTAACACCGCAATAGGAGGGGTATTATGGAAGAAAGAGGACCAACAGTCCTATGCCATTTATTTTGTGAGCAAAAACTTGCCCCCTGCCGAGTTGAACTACACAGTCACTGAGAAAGAATTCTTGGCAGTTGTTCATGCTATTAACAAGTTTCGTTATTACATTACAGGTTATGAAGTATTTGTACATACCGATCATTCTGGGATTAGATTCCTCATGAATAAACCCATAACTAATGGTCGAGTGACTAGGTGGCTCCTATTATTACAAGAATTTAATATCATTGTGCTTGACCGACCTGGAAAGGATAATGTGGAAGTTGATTTTCTTTCCTGAATAAAAAATGAGGATGATGATATCCCTGTAGATAATATTTTCCCGGACGATCATATTTTTTCCCTCTCTGTCAATACCCCACGGTTTGCAGATATGGAAAACTATTTGACTACTAGGAAGTTACCATCTCATTTGTCACCTCATGAAAAACAGAAAATTATTACATAGAGTGCTTATTACTCTTGGGTTGGTCATGACCTTTTTTGCACAGGTCCTGATTTGATTATTCGTAGATGTGTCCGAGAGGATGAGGTACTAGAAATACTACGAAGTTGTCATGATGGACCATGTGGTGGCCATTTTTCTGACAAACACACAACATATAAGGTGCTACATTCGGGTTACTATTGGCCTAGCATTTTCAAAGATGCTGCCAATTATGTGAGAAGTTATGATAGTTTCCAAAGGATAGGAAGACCTATGTTAGTTGACGAAATGCCTTTGTGTGCCCAAGTTATGATAGAACCCTTCAAAAAATGTGCCCTTGACTTTGTAGGACCAATTTCACCCATGTCCCGTAAAAAGAACTATATTTTGGTTTGTACAGACTATGTCACCAAATGGGTAGAGGCAAAATCCCTATTCAGGGCTACAGAGAAGTCTATTGTCGAATTCATATATGAAGACAT
>JASDQU010946837.1:4509-17217 GCA_032191745.1 Picea mariana | reverse complement strand
CCAAGACTCAGAAAGAGGTGAGAAGATTTCTTTGACATGCCGGATATTACTAGCGGTTTATTGAAAATTTTACAAAGATTGCTGCACTTATGTTTGGATTGTTAATAAAAGATGTTGATGTTGTTTGGACTGAGAAGTGTCAAACTACCTTTGAAACCTTGAAAGCTAAGCTGTCTGTGGCACCAATTCTTAGAGGGCCCAATTGGAATCTCCCATTTCATATATCCACTGATGCCTCTAACACCGCAATAGGAGGGGTATTATGGAAGAAAGAGGACCAACAGTCCTATGCCATTTATTTTGTGAGCAAAAACTTGCCCCCTGCCGAGTTGAACTACACAGTCACTGAGAAAGAATTCTTGGCAGTTGTTCATGCTATTAACAAGTTTCGTTATTACATTACAGGTTATGAAGTATTTGTACATACCGATCATTCTGGGATTAGATTCCTCATGAATAAACCCATAACTAATGGTCGAGTGACTAGGTGGCTCCTATTATTACAAGAATTTAATATCATTGTGCTTGACCGACCTGGAAAGGATAATGTGGAAGTTGATTTTCTTTCCTGAATAAAAAATGAGGATGATGATATCCCTGTAGATAATATTTTCCCGGACGATCATATTTTTTCCCTCTCTGTCAATACCCCACGGTTTGCAGATATGGAAAACTATTTGACTACTAGGAAGTTACCATCTCATTTGTCACCTCATGAAAAACAGAAAATTATTACATAGAGTGCTTATTACTCTTGGGTTGGTCATGACCTTTTTTGCACAGGTCCTGATTTGATTATTCGTAGATGTGTCCGAGAGGATGAGGTACTAGAAATACTACGAAGTTGTCATGATGGACCATGTGGTGGCCATTTTTCTGACAAACACACAACATATAAGGTGCTACATTCGGGTTACTATTGGCCTAGCATTTTCAAAGATGCTGCCAATTATGTGAGAAGTTATGATAGTTTCCAAAGGATAGGAAGACCTATGTTAGTTGACGAAATGCCTTTGTGTGCCCAAGTTATGATAGAACCCTTCAAAAAATGTGCCCTTGACTTTGTAGGACCAATTTCACCCATGTCCCGTAAAAAGAACTATATTTTGGTTTGTACAGACTATGTCACCAAATGGGTAGAGGCAAAATCCCTATTCAGGGCTACAGAGAAGTCTATTGTCGAATTCATATATGAAGACATATTTACCCGCTTTGGTGTCCCTTGTGAAATTTTTACAAACCAATTCACTCAATTCACTTCCAAGCTGATGAGAGAGCTAACAGAGAAATATGGGATTAAACACCATAAATCTTCTCCATACCACCCGCAAGGAAATGGTCAGGTAGAATCTACAAACTAAGTTCTGGAAGCCATCTTGACCAAGAATGTTCAATTACATCATCGAGATTGGGCTGATAGGCTCCCAGAGGCTTTGTGGGCATATTGGACCACATGGAGAAATACCACTGGGCATACCTCTTATGAGCTAGTGTACGGGAAACAAGTACTTCTACCAATAGAATTCCAAGTAAGGACCTTCCGTATTGCTGCAGAATTAGGATTGAACCTGGATGAGGCTCAGAAGCAATGAGCCCTAAAATTGAATCAGTTGGATGAAATCAGGCAAGATGCCATCCAACGAACAATATTAGTCCAAAACCAGAGGAGCAAGTGGCATGACAAGTTTATTAAGAATAAGCACTTCCAACCTAGTGATTAGGATCTATTGTTTGATTCCCAATTCAAAACCTTCAAAGGAAAACTCACCACCCCGTGGTTGGGCCCTTATGAGGTAGACATTGTATATGACAATGGAGTTGTAAAAATTAAAACAATTGACGATGGACAAGTCTCCTTTGTAGTAAATGGACACTAACTCAAATTTTATCATAAGCCCATTTCCAAAGAGGATTTTCTACAGGTCATGTCAACTAACAAAGCATTGGCCTTAGTAGATGGGGAAGTCCCCCCTTGTTCTTGAAAAGTTTTCTGAATTTCCTATTGTATATATGTAAATAGTTTTTGAATTTTGTTAATAAGGCAATTCTAGAGATTTCTGTAAGTATTTATTTCACCAGGAGTACATAGTTTCAAGGATCTTTCTTCAAAATAGTATTACACTTGAATTTTGTGTCTGCTAAAGCTTCAAATGAATATTGACTTACTATAATTAGCCATATTCTTGCAAAAATTATCATTTTTTTTAAGTCATTCTAAAGCAGCTGCTCTTGAAACTCTTCACAACTATATAAGGAAGTGATACCATAACTATCAAGCCTAGAGGTCTCTCGTACAATTTTTCCAAGAAACCTGAGTAAGTGAGTAAAGTGTCTTTATCAAAGAGTAACGAGGAGGTCTAATTAGAAGTTAGTCATGGAAACATCACAGTAAATACAGAAGAAGAAAGTGAGTTGAGCCTAGAGATACCTTTCCGTTCTTTCTCAATGGTACCATCCACTACACACTAAATAGCTTGATTATATCATATCTTTAGATAGGCTACGTCTGCTTAAGTACCCCTTACATTGAGACAATCACTAAGCAATATAACAGAAAGTCATCCTCTAGCATAAATACCATCCCAATTGAAAAAAAAGAGAAAGGAAAAGTTGTTTTCAGAGTTGTCCCCCCATCTTCTTGCATAAAGAAATCTTATACTAAAATCTTAAAAGATGGAGGGCCAGTCTCTGAGGGTGTAAGAGGCTAACCCACCCGGATACTGAATAGGTCTGCTGGCAGCTGGTATCGGCCTGTGGTATGACTAGGTAAACCCGCCGGAGTGTTGAACAGGCTTGCTGGCAGCGGGGCATTCTTCCTAGCGAGGATGGTAATCTGACAAAACATAAATAATAAATTTAAACTTGTCATGATGTACGGAATTACTTGCAGACAAAGCTAACATGAAGTATGTGTGGTTAAGCTAAGGTTAATGAACTCCATAAACTTGCCATTGGGAAATAACTCTAAGACTATCTTGAAACTCTCTTGCCTACCTCTTCTTATCTATATATAGGATCTCTTATCCTATAGGTGGGGCCATCTCCTAACTGTCTCATCAGACCAATCTGTGAAATTTATTTTTACACTTGACATACTATAAATCTTTGGCTATTGGGGGAACTAACTAGTTTCCTATACTTTTGATTGTGAGGCGTCACAATACTTAGGTGTGGGGGAGGGGTTCATGAGCTGACAAATGATCATTGCCTAGAGAAATAAATCTTTGCAAGAGTTTTTGTATTATTTCCATGATACAGGTTATTACATTAATAGTCATTTTATTTTTAAAGTGCTAAACTCCCGTGTGCTATAAATTACTAAACATATACTTAACATACCACTCTTTTTCGGTTTATCTTTCATTACAAGTTGTACATTGTAGGATTGACAGTAAATGTTTTATGCTTTCTATAACCTGTTCATTGTAGGTTTGACATTATATGTCATATCCAAGAGGATTGAGAGAGCATCATGGCAAAATCAACAACAATGGAGCATTCTGCCTCTGCTCATTAACCATTGTGATTGTAAAAAACATTTCAAATTTGCAGGCTATCCATTACAAGAGGTGAACATGTATTTAATACAGAGGTGACGTAAGAAGTTCCGTATGAGGTGTCATATGAAATACCATATGAGGTGTCGAACGAAGTGCCATATGAATTACATACTAGCAACTGTCCTAGATTCCAGGTAACCAAAAATCAATGACATTCAATTGAATTGGTTGTAGACAATTGATTGAAGATGCTTTAGATATATTCATGATCAAATGTCCAAGTCAAAAGACTTGGACATTGATCTAACTGCGCATCATTACATTGCCCCCAAAAATGAGCCTTCGAATTTGAAAATTCCCACACATGGCAGCTCGTGCGTACATGTGTGCAACCTACTCCACCATAGGCGCATTCAAATTCGGGCTAGGTAACCTTTATGTCAATTCACCCTTGCCATTTTATTTTCCATGCATTAAGAAATCGTGCCCAACCTCTGCCATTTCTTCCCCTGTTTGAATTACGCTCGGCCCGAGCCCAATTCGTGCCATCTCTAGGCCTGTTCGCGTCGTTGCTTGGTGAATTTCGCCTCTGCCACAATGCCCATGAGGTCTATGAGTTTGTTTATGAATTCCATAGCATAGATGTCTTTTATTTTATTTCCTGTACATGAATTGCTATTTTATTTCTTTGTTATATAATTTGCTGTTATAGTTTAACTGTTTTAGTTTCCTTTTGCAGATTAGTATGAAGGATTTTGTTAATATGCACTGACTTGTAGTTAGTAGGAACAAGTTTGCAAACTTATACACTAACCCCTTGTGTGATTAAATATTAGATTATATTTTCTTTATGCTTTTAAAATCAAGTTCAAAATAGAGTTTGAAACAGAGTTTTAGAACGAAATTTTAATTTATGTTTTCTTTAACAAGGCTTCGATGGATGGGTAGTATTAGTTCTAGTTTTCATTTGTAGATTGCTTATTCAATTGTTATTTATATTTTTCTTAACCAGTTGTTAATGAATTTGCTCATTAGTTTACTTGTTATATGTTACAGTCATGTTTAATTTCTGTTTATAAGCATTTTCCTTTTTGCAATTTGAATTGTTGAAATAGGTCTAGCTTAGTTTTACTTTATGCCATTTCTTTCTTATATTTAGGTTGCAATTCCAATTTTTAGTTAATGATTGAATTTAGTTATGAGTTTGCTTACATAGTATAGAGTGTAATTGAATTTTGTAGTCTCGTTATACTGTTGATGATTAATGCATGAGTAATAATCACATGGATATGCAGGGTAATTGATGTTGTTTCCATAATGGCTAAGTTCTCACTGGATTACCTAATTCACACTTTTCACTTTGCTATTGAAGTCAACATCGAGTTTATCCCTCTTGAATTATCTTTCATTGTTAAGTGCCATCGTGATATTATAAGACACCAAAGACATTCACACAACCATCAACACTATATTTGAGTTTTCATAGGTTAAAAGACAATTTCTTGCTTTCATAGCTTAGGAGATAGTTTTGTTGCTGTTGTAGGATAGATAGTCTTTTGCTTTGGTAGATTAAAGAGTAGTTTGTTTATCGTATATTAAAGATTAGTTGTTAATTCTTCTTTCTTTCAATTAAGTAGATTTCCTTTTGTAAATTAGAAATAGTTGTATTAAGAATAGAGTTCACTTTTCTCTTAGCTTAGTTAGTTGCTTATTGAGTAGTCTTATTTAGTTTACTTGCTGTAGAAATTATCCTGGGTTAGTTAGTTGTTTATTTTCTTTAATAGGTTAATTGCTTACTTGTCTATTCTTTCTTTGATAGTATAGTTGCTTGTTTATTTACTTGCTTTCACATGATAGTTGTTTATTGAATTTAAGTAGACTAGTTAAAGTAGTTTGTTGTTGCTATTTGTTTATTGTTATGCTTAAATAGTTGCTTTTGCTTATTGTTATGATTGAACTAGTTTGCTTCAAGTAGGGTTTTCGCTTGTTTTCGTAGAACTATCCATTGATCGTTGGTCCAAAAGTACTTAGGTTACATAGTTGAAAGTTGCTTAGTAGGGTTTGCTCATTAGATAGCTTTGCTTGAATAGATTATCCCTTAGATAGCCACTTCCTTAGTTAGACTATATTACTACCAACCCTTCTACCTTGGCATATATTTTTCTACAACTCTAAGTTTACTTACCCCGGGTTGACAATTTAATTGAGGGTTTTTAGTGTGTTTTTAGTGCATATAGAACACCCATAACCAATACAATGCCAAGATAAAAGACCAAACACTAGAGAAAATCCAAGACTGAGCAATGTGCCTCTCTCTTCTCCTGCTTATAACTGCAACTTCCTTCAAACTTGCGCACTAGATGAGTGAGTGAATGAGTTGCTATCCTCTCTTATTTATAGTAGCTGAGGAGTGCTAGGGTTGTGTCTTTTCATCAAGCATGGCTGACTTCTTCAACTAGTGGCTAAAACCACTTTAGCCCTAGGGGACGAATTCTCAATTAGCATCATGTAAACATGGTTTGACCAATCCACAATAGGGGATTTGGTCATACATAAGTTTTTGTGGATTGATCTATATGATAATAACTCAATTATAATTAGAATATTCTTCGCAGTTACAATATTTCAACATGACCCATGATCAAAAGTTATTACAAATTGATGGCACTTTTGGATGGGTTATAAAAAAATATTATTTAAAAGGATAAGGTGGTTGAATTTAAAAAGAGAGTATTATTTAAAATCTGACATGGTATAACTTGAAATACCTTAAAAGGATGATATGAAGACTCAAGATTCCATCTTAAGGAGCCATCCACTTTCAAAGAAGTAACTTTCCACCTTTTCATGAATTGTCTAATCTAATCTAATTTTAAATTCACAGCCAAGCCAGACACCAAATTGGTGTATGATACACCTTTTTTATGGGACAAGGGACCCCCTCTTTGCAACGATTTTACTGCTAAAGTCTACGGAGGTGTACATACCCTACCCCCCTCTGGATTTGAACATGTGACCTCTGATGAAGAAACACATGATTATCATTTAAAAAAGTGACATGGCATTCTCTTTAAATGCCTTTATTAAATTAAACACAACTTAAAGCCCATCCTTCATGATGAGACATCACTTAAATACTATGTTAAGAAGACTTACGACCTTGTTATATGGATTTGTCCACTTTCAAGGGAATGTTCCATTCATTAATAAGTTCATTGGACTAAAAAATGAGRCGTTGAATGTTGGAAATCTTCCTAAGCATGATTCAAGCCATTTTCCATGAGAATGTGGAGGATACCAAACAAATATTTCCTTCTTKAAGGGTGATGTCACCTCTTTATGAGGGTTTTATGTATTATAAAGMATATTTTAATTATAATTTGACTTAGTYTCCAAATTGTGTGGATGATAAGTCATTTTGTTTTATTTCTTTACGCTTAATTTAGGGAATAAAAAATGAGAAGGAGCTAAAGGCCTCATCTATAAATATAGGCACTCCTCTCATTCCAAATTGTTGTGAATTGTTGGAGATCATTATTGAAGCCACTAATAGAAGATCTTTTATTTGAGTTTCTTGGTGTCAATTCTTGGAGTTCTTTCTTTCTTGATTATTCTTCTTGTTATTTTTTCTAAGGCTATTGTGAATGATGAATATTCTACATAAAATAGAAAGATCGATCCATTGATGAGTTATCAACTACTAGGAGAGAGGATTTCTAGGGTTTCTATTTATTCCATCTTCCTTAAATTGATTTGGTGAGTGCTTATCTCTTGTCTTTATTAGATCTATGCTCCTTGGCAAGGGTTTTAAGTATTCTTTCTAAGTATTTTGTTGATCTTGTTGGTGAAGGATATTTCCTTGGGGAAGTAGATAAAACATATAGGGGAAGAGCTGCCAGTGAATATATACTAACCTACTATATACCCCTCTTCTTGTAGGGTTTTGATTTCATGGTTTGTCTTGATTAGACAATAAAATACTAGCCTTGAGGGCCTAGTCTCTCATTCTAATCCATGAAATTTGATAACCAATTCTTAGAGGGGCATACTTCTTGACCCCATAATCCCTAAGTGGACAAGGCATTGAGTTTAACTCCAACAACCAACAATTAAAACCCTAAAAATTCAATTCTTTTATTTTCATGTCGTATAAAATACAAAAAATATAAAAGATAAATTGTCAAAAATATTTGTTTCATTTTATAGTGCAAATCTAATGGTTTACTTTCATTTTCTAGACATTTTCATCCATGGGTTTATTCTCCATTGTTAATTTTTAACCCTAAGAATACCAATCGGCCCTATATGTTTTATGTTATAAAGTTTTATCTAATGTTTTCTGGTTAATTTAAGGTGTTTACTAATTATGGAAATCAAATTACAATAATAAAAATAAGAATTGGTGAAACCCTAAATGATCTGAAATTAATGCTTAAAAACTACTAATTCAGATTCATCTAAACAACTTCTCAATTCCTCATAATTACATAAAGAGAATTGGATTAAATGTAATAAACACTAGGATTCAATAATTGTAAACAAGCACATAAAACAAAGAAAATACTCAACAAGTTGATAACGGAGTTCACCCACATGGAATACGTCTCCAGATCTGCATCAAACAACAAACCATTTTGTTATTTCTTCTCCCAAATAAAGGCTGGTTCTCTCATTTACAGAGGATGGAATCTTCTCCCAATAGGGGCTCACAAACTCTCCCAATTAAGGGGCTCAATTATGCCAATTAATGGGATTACAATTCTCCCGATGATGGGTTTACAAAATCTCCCCATTAAGGTGTTCAATTCTCCCAAATAAGGGGCTTACACAGTCTCCCCATTAAGGGGGCTCAACTCTCCTTTAGATAAAGGACTACAAAAACTTAAAGAAGACAAGCCTAATTTCTTATTTTTCTTCCAATAGTTTAAGAATACTCTTTTTTCTCTCTCCCATTTCAAAGAACAAAGTGGTTTTTTATATGGTTGTACATGGTTGAGAACTAATTCAACATATCAAGGAGAAAATCTCTCTAGAGATCTCATAATTTAAAATCTAGGATTAATTCAAAAAGAGAAAATCTCAACATTCCCATAAAGCTCTCAACTCTCCATGAATATCTCATCATCTTTCCCATGAGACTAGGAAACTAAAATGATATGTATCTCTTCCATTAGTTTCCCATTACATTTTGAGAGGAAAATACAAAGTATATAGTATTTAAATATTTATTCATAATTTAATTTATTTTTTCCTTTTTGTTACTTTACTTCAACAAGCCATATCTTGCATATATGAAGTCCATTTGACCTTATTGTAATTGGGTCGAAAAGCTCGCCGTAAGCTCTTTGTTGTGCGGATAGTGTTAGCGGAAATGAAGATCCTCTGAATTTGTAGAGTGTGGAGATCCTGGATCATACCACCACACACACAAAAAAAAACTTTTGGTCCACCAAAAGTATAGAGGCTAACTTTTATCTCTCTCCCTCAGCTCTGCTGGTGCCTTCGACAATCTGCACTCCCAAGCAAATGTGTACTGACACCTTTTTCCCCGCTTCCATGCTTATGAACCAAACGTTCTTCACCATATTGGGGAACATTGGTGTATGAATGCATCACATATATGTTGTCCATTAAAAGAATCATGATTATAGTAACAGTTTCTCGAGATGCAAGTTGATAAAGCGTGCTCCCTGGCCATCCATGAGCTCCAGTGGATTGCGTAAACTAAAGCCCATTTTCCATTTCAACAAGTTAGAATTCCTTGCATGCGATGATGTTCTCGAAATTTAGGGAGAAACAACACTTTGTACATGGTATTAGAAGATAAAATCTTGCAGTATATTCCACCTTAGACCTTCAACCAACAAATCATTAATAATTCCACAACCTCTTTGAATATGGAGTCATGTCTAGATAGCCAATGCAGATAACATTGATCTTTTCCCCAACTGATACATAAGTTCCTTGCACTTAACATGTAACCTATTTTCACTCCATCATTCTTCTCTCCAGCAAAACGACCTCACATTGCTAGGCCCTCTGAGGAATCAAGCAAACAGATATGATCCTGGTGGCAAATTCAACTTATTTTTCTACCAATGAAATTCATTTTTGTCATGTATTTATGTGTCCCATTTGCATAGTAATAGCATTTCCTATTCCCATATGGTTGTAAAGCTCATATATTTTTGTGCATCCCATTTGCACAGTAATAGCATTTCCTATTCCCATATGGTTGTAAAGCTCAGAAGTCTCTAGCCTCCATTCAAGATCATGCATATTTGTATAGCCATTTAAACTCATGTGAGTTAGGTGAGGACACCGAGAAAGGATATTTATATTGCCAACTGGCTAAGACTTCCATATGATAAATCCAACTTGGAAAGATCTGGAAGTGCTTCTCCTCTATGAAGAGCATCCAATGATGATATGTTTCACAGTATTATCCTAGAATATAGACTAACACACTATTGAAAAGGTGTTTGAGACCTGGATATATCGTGCACAAATTTTCAATGCTTGTTGAAGAAATATTACGACAAAGATGAACATCCAATGTTTCCTTCCCAGGCTCTAATCACTGGACTTACAATTAATGAATATTACCATCAATGTTCAACAAAAGATTCAAATAAACTCAGACCACTGCCGCTACGAGGGAAAAACTGAGCAACAAATAAACGGTTTTTCATATTATTCTTACTGGAAACTTTGGCATAAAGGGAATTGGGCTTGCCATCGGAGTTAACCTTCTTGAAGAAGAATTCCTGAGCCTATACAGGAATGTGCCTCTCTAGTATATCCAAAGTATCAATATATGCATCTACAACTGGGCATGAAACAACATAAAGCACGTCGAAGGAGCAGATAGGTGATGGAGAATTACCTTACGTATACCTCTTTCTTCCATCAATGTCTCTATTGCATTAAAGCTTCCAAAAAACCTTGAACATCTGGGTCATGGAGTCGAATGTCCTGGGATTCAATTTTATGCATTTTGGTCGTGCTCTCTGATATAAATCAAGACGTGCATCCCCATGAAAATGACATCACTTTCTAATGAACACATCATCTAGTCTCACGAGAGTTAACTTTGTTGTGACTGGTCCATAGACCCTGTCAGGCCTCAACACAATCGAAATTTTGATGGCTCTCATATACATGGATGTGGGGGAGGTAGAAACTCCACATATTTATCCCAGAGCCACTGAAATATCGTATGTATTGGAAGGGGAAATCTCTACTAGCTTCAGATTGAGCACCAGAATGAATATTTTTAATCGTTTTTACAAGATTCTTGGAACCTTCAGCTCCCGCATAACTAACACAGGGCCCTTCATCCACATGTGTGGCAATCTTGGGTACCACGTCTTCAATATACTTATAGGYCTCGAAGGTGCMGCCGAGCATGAGTTAAGGGTCGTTGCAATATCCCTCCATTGAATATCCATAAATGAACCTTGCTTTCTCCACATGATTAGAGACGRTTCTAGTCTTTGCGAGCCTCAGTCCTGTGTGTTCSATGAAAACACTACACTCCTTGCCATAGCCTTGGATGAAGAAATAAATTCGGCATCGACCCTCTTCAACAGTTGAAGAAATTTGAGGGACTGCATGGGATTTTTTGACAGTTGCATAACACCACCACGCTGAGAAAAATTGCAACCTTTGTTCCCGGGCTTGTAGCACTACATGCGGATCAAACCACRCTTCTTATAGCACCGAYTGTAAACATATCGACTGRCAGAAAAATGAGTTTCAAGAGCGATGTGACGTATAATAGGTCTGCATTGAATACATTTCCATTACTTATAAATCCATTCTCCTTCGACTCTTCCAATGAATTCGCCTCCAAAATGTTATGTTGGCATCAAATGCTGGGGTGTGATGCACTAAGTTTTCATGCCATTGGTTTGAATATGCTTTTGGTTGATGAATTGAGTGGGCTTAGCCAACTATTGACTTCCAACATGGAAGAATTCCAAGGATTCTTCTTGGCAGGACACAGTCTATAGAATTCAATCCCTTTCCTAACATACAACTGCAACATACTTTTCAATTCCATCATTCCACAAGTCGCATTCAATGAAATCTGTATACTCCATTTTGATCATCTTTGGGACTTGGAAGGAAATGTTTGTTGGTCCAGATCTAGATCGAGTGTTGGTTCACCGACGGGGGCTTTCCATGTTCATGGTATGCTACCAAAATGGAAAAAACATATTCATCTAGATCCTCAAAGTGCTTAGAAACATCAAACACAAAGAGATATGAATAGAGCATTGTGCTTCTACCATCTCACTTTGGGACAATTTCAATAGAATTTGAGACCAAATAGATTGGTTGTAGTGCTACATTAGAATGCTAAATTAGGCTATGAAAAAATGATATCCACCTCTTGCCAAGCCATTCTAATGGATGCTCCTCTTTGAGTTTCTCCTTATTAATGACATCTTTTGTGGATATGAAATCTTCTTCATGAGCTTCCTTTTGGATTTTTGGTACTTGACCAACTCTTTCATCCACTACCTCTTTCTTTTCAGGTTCTTGCACAAATCCCTTTCCATGCTTTGGAAGAAGGTGTTGATGGAGCGTCCAACACTTATCAAGCCAATGAATTCATCTAGAAATGAGTGCAATAGTTCTTTCCCATTCTCTTGGACATCAAGCCCTTCTTTCCATTCTCTCCATTTTGACTTGGAGATTCATATTTGCATTGTGCCTCCTTCCTGAAAGACTTGACCTTCTTTATTAAGGATTTTCTCTTCCAGCACATGGCCACACAATGGTTATTTAATCCACAAAAAGTACATGGATATGCGTGCCATAAATTTTGTGTTACTTGGCCATTATTCTCATAATCAAAGAAAACATTGGAGTACTTTCCATACCTTTTAGGACTGTTCTTCACGTAAGTTTGATGAGGGGAACATGTTTTACATCCTCCTTTGAGATGTTCATCTCTCTTTGGAGATGCTTTGCAATCTTCCTTGATGCTTTTGTCATGGTTGAGAGGATGTACCTTTCTTGATTCTGACTCGCATTCACTATCACTATCATGAAGTTGTTTGCCATCTCCTTGCATGGACAGTTTTTGTAATGTCTTGGGCTCTTCCCTTGAAGATTCTATTGCTCCATCTATCTTGGAACATTCTCCAAATTCTTCTTTTCCAGATCTTAAACTTGCATAATGAAGTATTTCCTCAAC
>JASDQU010946835.1:33254-48681 GCA_032191745.1 Picea mariana | reverse complement strand
AAATGTCCTGTAATGTTAAACTGTGTTTGTAATCTTGAAATACGTTTTCTTGTGACGTTTGATACCTTGAGATTTCCCTATAATTTTGTGTAAACAATCCTCACGTAGATTTAATTTAAATCGGGATTTATTACCTTTGGCGGGAAAGAAATTGAGGCGGAGATCTCTTTGTGAGCATATGAAGATTCTCCATTTTCACTTCAGTCACAAACTATGTAAGTGTGTAATGGCAACTTTTATGTTAAGAAAATTTGAGGTGAACATACACATTTCTTTGTGAATGTGTTTAGTAATCCTCATCTTTTGGATGTTGTTGGAGTTATTAAGGTGCAATTCTAATTCTTAATCATATTATAAGGTTATAATTTTTAATGTGTTGATTATTGTAGATATAATTTCTATTTAAGTTGTTTACTTCTAAGTTGTTGGATTTAGTTGGACCATGATTTCACGAATTGTTATGAAATCTATTCGTCAGTGTTTTGATAAAAATCTCTTTTTAAACTAATAGAATAAATTTTAAATATTATTTTTTAAATTTTGTCCATGTTTTAATAAAAATCGTTTTTTTAACTAATAAAATAAATTTTAAATATTATTTTTTAAATTTTGAACAAATAAGACATTAAAGATTTTGCACCTACAACACCTCAATTAAATATAAAGATTCCCCTCTCTATATTATATTAAAAGAGCATCTATAGAAGAACTTGATAAAATCT
Source organism: Picea mariana (assembly GCA_032191745.1). Classification (NCBI taxonomy): domain Eukaryota; kingdom Viridiplantae; phylum Streptophyta; class Pinopsida; order Pinales; family Pinaceae; genus Picea; species Picea mariana. The sequence goes on along the minus strand of JASDQU010946835.1, from coordinate 47,959 downwards.
GAAGAGGCACATTCGGCAAATAAATTAATTATATACAAATGGAGAAAGGTGTCCCAAAAAATCTATTTACAACATCTCCGGTATCAAATGAATATGAAAGGTGGAGAAATATGAGATAAAATAAGATATTCAACGTCTAAGTTTGTCGTTATTAGTAGTGGAATGAAAAGTCCGTACACTCGCAATCACAATTGTGAACGTGCAAAATAAAACTCGTGAAAGTATTGGTCCTGCTATTATGATGTACACAATCCGAAAAGCATTTGAAGCAATTGGTAGGACTATTATGTACACAATCCTCAATACGTCTACGACTGTAAATCATATTCTTATAAGTCATAAATATACTATCATGGAAGAGTTTCAAAAGCGTGCCATTATAACATGATGTAATATTTACATTAATGGGTTATCAAATAAATTATTATATACTCCTGCACTATATAAATGAAGAAGACGCCCTGCTTTGGTCTTGTGGAGAAAAAAAAGAGATGAATTATCAGTTAAAAATTGTTATGAGACCATATTATTTCTTCATGAAATTCCGGTTAGGCGTGGCTGGCAGAGACACTGTTGGAAATGGCATATATCTTTGAAGGAAAACTTATTTTTTTGGCTGGCTATCAATAAACCTGAGATATTTTATAGAAGAAGGGTTGTGTAGGCCCAGTTATTGTTGTCTATGTGGGTAAAAGGCGGAAAACATCAAACATCTCTTCATGGATTGCATCTTTAATAAATTTGTTTGGGCAAAATGTGTGCACCTCCTCCATTTTAATCAACAATGGGTGGGACTCTCTTTGACAAATTGTATGGATTCTTGGGTAATGGACAAACTAGTTTCGAATAGATTGTCTATTTTATTGTGTTGGTTTTTTTGGAAGGAACAAGATAAATGTCTATTTGATGGGCAAGTTCCCTCGGCCTGGGTGGTGGTTTTTAAATTTTTGGGAGCTTTCAAGTTAAACACAGACAATCAGATCTCTTAGAGAGTGCGACAGAACCCGATCATGAGGATGGATGGTTACTCCATGGCCACTTTCGATGGAGCTACTGTAGCTGGAGGCACAAACTGTGGCACAGGGGGAACGATAAAAACATTAAATTCACAAGTTTTTCGTTGGTATTTCAATTGTGGAGTCGGAACAAATACAAAAGCCGAATTGTTAGGAGCTTGGGCCACTCTTACCATCTCAAAGCATTTGGACCTTCGTTATATTCAGGTTATGGGGGACTCAAAGGTGATAATCGATTGGCTGGATCAGAAAGGATAGCTTCAAGCCATCAATATTTAAGGTTGGAAACGGAGAATCAAGGATTTGATCCCGACTTTCAATGGTATTTATTTTCATCACATCTTCAGAGAAGCAAATAGGGAGGTTGATCAACTGTCTAAGCAAGCCCTCTCGGCGACAAAATGAAGGATTACTTATTTTGCCTGGGATGGAGAGGTTGCGAGTCCTACTCTCCATGTGGATATCTTTTAATTTCGTTGTTTTTCTTTTCCCAGTTTTGTTTTTGATGTGGTTCTTTTGGGTTGGTTTCTGGCAGTGTTTTGAGACCTTTACTTGTTAGTAATCTCTTTATTATCCCTGTGTTATGGGCATACTATTTTTGGTTTTCTCTTTGATCCTAAAGTCTAGACAGATTCACTTTAGCTCATTGCTCAAATTGATTGTAAAGTTATTTTGTTGATCCATTGTGGACGAATTAGAAATGATCATAGACTCTACTGATGATCATAGACTCTATTGATGTAAATATATATATATAGAGTCTATGATATCAGTAGAGTCTATAAAATAAAAATTATTATATACATCGCCCGGACCCATCGGAGTATGAAAGAACAATTAGAGGCAAACGTTTCACCTTACACACCTAAAGATTTCACAATTATGTTCTCGTTTCGATAGAACATGGTAAACATGTAAAGGTAGATATTTGTTTTTATCTATGCACAAATATTTACGTAGAATGTAGACACTTATATCACATATTAGGAACTCTTTACAATACCAAAACCTTTTACCGGAGAGAAAGCAAGATTTATTAGATTTGTTATGAAAGATCTATATTTATAACAAAGGGAACATGTGCATTGTTTATAATGAAAGATATTTATAATAATTAGGTAAATAAGGATGACTATATTTGAAGAGTTGGTTTACAATAAAGACAACTATACAACTAGATAGTTATTTGCAAAAGAATATTAAAATTCATTTTAAGTGAAATGTAGAGAGTAAACAAAAGAAAACAAAATTGGGTCTCGACAACGAGGCTTAATAAGGTTTTTATGTACAAACTCTCATAAGCGGAGAAAAGGAGAAAAAATTGTAGAAAAAATCCTCCCACCAAAAAGAGAAAACAACATAAAAGTATATGAAGGAAGGAGGACTTAAGATGATCCCCCAATGACAACTTCATTCGCCCCAAACATCAATTACAATTGTACAAAATGAGACAATGCCACGGGTTTAACGAATATATAAGCAACTTTCTCTTTAATAGGGAAATACTCCAAGACGAGAACACCCTCCTAGATGAGTTGTCGAATAAAGTGCATGTGAATATCAATGTGTTTTTTCATTTGATGCTCCATTGGGTTGCAAGAAATGTGCATGGAGCTATGATTATCACACTGAAGAGTAGTGGGACGATCCCACTGAATGTCAAATTATGTCATCATATGAAGCTTAAAGCACATCCTGACTAGTAAGAATTGCAACACAATAGTCAACTTTTGCAGAAGAGAATGCAATCACTAATTGCTTCTCGCAAGATTGGGTAATAGGAGCATAGCCAAAGTGATAGAAAAAACTATATGTGGACAATCTGAATCAATGAAACCCACGAGTTGAGAAGTACTCGAGGTATATTGAATGCCAAAATTGGTAGTATCATTAATGTACCCAAACATAACTTGAAATCCAAACTACAAAGGAAACATCAAGTTATGTATGGGTCAAATACAATAGACTCCCAACCAATTTCATGACAAAGAAGGATTAACATGTGGTGAATTGCAACTAGAAGAAAGTGTAACACCTAATTAAAATGGAGTCAGTGTGGACTTACTATTAACCATGCTAAAATGCTAAAGTAAATCAAGGCCATAATTCTATGGAAAAATGGAAATCCCTTTTGAAGATTGAAACCTAAAGGACTTGCATACCAAGAAAATAATGCAAAGGACCAAGGTCTGTCATATCAAATTGCTCCATCAATATTTTCTTAACACTCTAAATCATAGATGAAGAAATGCTAGTGAGAACTAAATCATCCAAATACATAACTAGAATCAAAATATCAACACCCTACCTCTCAATGTAAGCTATAGGATCAGAATGACAATGACTGAAACCTGAAGTGATCAAAAAATTATCCATCTTCTCATACCAATCTTGGGGAGCTTGTTGGAGACAATATAATGACTGTTGGTGTAGTATTCCAGATATAAACTAGTATGCATAACATAAATATTTTAGCTAGAAATGGTAGAACAACAATGATATAACCAGAACAATACCATAATAACACCAGAAAGAGCACCTTGATTAATGATAGAAATGTTCACTTGCCTCTTTGAGGGGGAAACCTCCAACAGAGCAGAGCTCTATTACGATAATATCCAAGACAAGATTTCGCATACCCTCTACTCCTATTTATACAAAATCTATCTATCCAAAAGAATGATCTAGAGGAAGAGCCTTTTAGAAGTAGAAGCTTCTATTAGGTCTTATTACATTTGACTTATTCTTCCTTATTGATAGGCCTTATTAATATTGGATTACATTGAATTATATTATTCTACCTACGTGAGGGGTTAGGGAGGTAAGGTCCCTAACATGCCCTCCCCCTTGAAGAAAAACCTTGTCCTCAAGGCTTCAGATGAGGAAATTGTTGTAGAATGGTGGTCGGCTCCCAGGCGGAATCTTCTAGAGGTGTATCTTTCCATTGGACTAACATTTCCTTGATGGTGCACTGACGGAGACGATGCTCTCGTTGGGCCAAGACTTCTTTTGGCTACAACCATATGGAACCTTCTTCATCCAACTTAGGGAGACTAATTTGAGTTTGGAACTTAGTTCCAATCACCTTCTTTAAGCATGAAACATGAAAAACATGATGGAGCTTTCACTGACTAGGTAGAGCTAACTAAGAGGCCACCAATCCCACACACTTTAGCATTGTATAAGGACCATACAATTTGGGCGCAAGTTTCTGACAGTGTTTAGGTTTGAGTGAAGTCTACTTATAAGGTTGTAGTCGAAGAAACACCTGGTCCCCTTCAATAAAATGGTGTTCGGAACGACCTTGATCTGCTTGTTGCTTCATGCGATTCTGAGCCATGACCAAATTTTCTTTGAGGGCACGAAGAATAGCCTCGCAGACTGTAAGATTTTTTTCAACCTCCTAAACCTTCGAGACCCCTGGAATATAGGAGAGAACTGATGGGGGATTTTGGCCATAGACTGCTTCAAAATGAGTCATCTGAGTAGTTGTATGGTAAGATGTGTTGTACCACCATTCAACTAGGGGTAACCATTGAGTCCACTTATTTTGCCTCTCATATGCAAAACACCTAAAAAATGTTTCCAAACACTTGTTCAAAACTTCAGTCTGGCCATCCATCTGGGGTGATAGGAAGTGCTGAGATGCAATTGGGTGCCCTGTAGCTTGAACAATTCTTGACAAAAATTGTTGGTGAAAGTGGGGTATCTATTAGAGACAATAGAATTAGGCATGTCATGAAGTTTGAAGATATCATCCATGAATATTTGAGCCACTGTGGCAGTTGTGAATGGGTGTTGAAGAGCACAAAAATGAGAATATTTGGAGAGACGATATGCTACCACCATGATGACTGACTTATTGCCCGATTTAGGTAATCCTACAATGAAATCCATAGAAATATCTTGCCAAATAGCATGGGGAATCAGAAGCAGTTGGAGTGTGCCTGGAGCTTTGACAATTTCTCCCTTGTTGCATTGATAGACCTCACATTCAACCACAAAGGTGAGGACTTCATGTTTCATACCCTCCCAAAAAAATGAACGTTTGACCCGTTCATAGGTTTTGGTAAACCCTGAATGCCCGGATGTGGGTGAGGCATGAAGTTCAAAAAGCACCGTGGATTTAAGTTGGGATTTCTTGCATAAATACAAACGGCCTTTGTAGCGAAGGTCTTCATTGTTCCAAGAGTGCCCTGGAGAAACTAAAGAATTGTGTTGCAATTGGTGGAGCAGGATAGAAATTTTGGGGTCTTGCAACCATTCCCGATGAACAACTTGGAGCCAATCTAGTACAATGAAGGAGAGGGAGAAAAGGGACCCGTCGTCTTCATATTTCTAGGAAAGAGCACCAACCACTACATTTTCCTTTCCCTTCTTGTAAATGATCTCATAATCATATCCAAATAGATTGGTCACCCATTTTTGTTGTGTCGGGGACAAAATTCGTTGTTCCAAGAAATACTAAAGACTCTGATGATCAGTTTTGATTTGGAATCATTGACCCAATAAATAAGGACGCCAGAGATCCACAACATGCAAAATAGCTAACATTTCCTTTTCATAAATGGATTGACCCAAATGTCGCTCTGAAAGTTGTTTTCTAGTGAAGGCCTACCATCTTGCATGAGGATAGTTCCAATTCCTTTCCCAAAAACATCACATTCCAATACAAATGTCTTTGTGAAGTCTAGGAGGGCTAGGACAGGGGTCGAGCACATAGCATCTTTTAAGTCTTGGAAGGCATGATCCACAGCTGAAGTCCAAGTGAAAACATTTTTTTTAAAGAGAAAAGTGAGGGGAGTTGCAATCTTTCCATAACTCCAAACAAACTTCCTATAATAGCCCGTTAAACCCAGAAAACCACGCAAGCTTTTAAGAGTTTTAGGGCAAGGTCAATCTTGCATAGATTCAATTTTCTTAGGATCCACTCGGACACCATCCTTTCCTACAATATGACTAATGTATTCCACTTCTGAGGCACCAAAGGCACATTTAGATTGTTTGAGGAAAAGTTGGTGCTTAGAGAGTAGATGGATAACTTGATTCATATGGGAGAGATGGGATGGCCAAGTTTTACTAGATGAGAATATCATCAAAGAAAACTAAGACAAAATGACAAAGAAAAGGATGGAAGACATGATTCATAAGACTTTGGAAAGTGGGAGGAGCATTAAACAATCCAAAGGGAATTACCAAGAATTCATAATGACCCTCATGAGTGCGAAATGCTCTCTTGGAAATGTCTTCTTCTTTCATACGGATCTGGTGGTAGCCAGAACGTAGATCCAATTTGGTGAAGTATTGAGCACCACTCAATTCATCCAAGAGGTCAGCAATGATAGGAATGGGGAATTTTTCTTTGATTGTGAGTTTGTTGAGAGCACAGAAATCAAGACACATGCGCCAAGTACCTTCTTTCTTGAGTACCATGACCATAGGGGAAGAATAGGGGCTAGTACCGGGAGGAATAACATCAGGCTCTAACAATTCATGAACAATTTTCTCAATATCATTCTTTTGGGAAAAGGGATGACGATAAGGCCGAACATTGGAAGGGAGATTGCCCGGGATGAGAGGGATGGAATGAACATGGACTCCACGAGAAAGGAGAAGTTCTTTGGGAGTGGTAAAAACAACTTGGTGGTGGGAGAGGATAGATTGGAGGCTAATATGCACATAAGGTGTCTCAACAACATGAATGGAGTGGAGTTGGGCTATAACTCCCGAATGACCTTTTTTGAGGAGCTTTTCCATGCAATGGGAATTGATGATCTCAGGGGAGCCTGTTGTGATGCCTTGGAACTTATACTGTTGTCCCTCTTGTTGGAATTTCATGGTTAAGTCCTTAAAATCCATGAGAATGGGGCCTAGAGTGTGTAACCATTCAGCACCAAGAACAATGTCACAACCACCCATGTCCATAGAAAACATATGGGATTTCAGGTGATACTGACCAATTTGGAGTTGCACATTTTCACATCGTCCCCCACATTTCATGGAACTGGCATTGGCAATCCTGATTTGAAAATTATTGAAGGCGCAGATGTAACAATTGAATTCCTGGGCAATGTGGCGATGAATAAAGTTATGGGTGCTACCACTGTCCACAAGGATGATGAATTTCCTGTTTTTGATGTAACCAATTAATTTGAGAGTCTGGGGAGCAGAGAATCCAGGGAGGGCATTAAGTGAAACGATCAGGTCAATGTTTGGTGGATCATAGGGTGGGGTGAGGTTAGATGGTGGTGGTAGTTCCTCCATGGGTGGAACAACAACATCTTATTCAAAAAGATCCTCAGTCACAACCATAAAAAGCTTATGTTCCTTACACTTGTGCTCGAGAAAATATTTGTCATCACAATTATAACAAAGGCCCTTGAGTTGACGTTCAACCATTTCAGCTCTGGTTAATTTTTGGATCTTGAGGGGAGTTGCAGGAGGGGCATAATTTGTGGGTTTAGGGTGAGGAGGAAAGGAGAGTTTGCAGGTCTGGGAGGATACAATTTGTTGTGCTTCCTTGGCGTGTTGAGTAGCTTCCAACCAAGTCTGGGGGTGTGCCATGAGAACATGGCCACAAATTTCATCTTTGAGGCCACTGATAAAGCATTCTCTAAAGAAAGCATATGACATGCCCTCCATTATTAAATCCAAGTGTTCAAATGCCTAAACAAAGTCTTCCACTGTCCCATACTACTTTAACTTGGTCAAACGACCTAAATGGTGGGTGTGAGAGTCAAAACAGTCATAAAGTTTGGCCACAAATTGTGTCCAAGCAACATACCCTTGACATGCCTTTTTTTTCCATTTCCACCATTGCCATCATTCTGAATCCATATGTAGTACACCATAACGAAGCTTGGATAAATCATCAGTAATGCCATGCAAAGAGAAATAATGTTCCATTTGGGTGACCCAGCCTGTGGGATCCGATCCATCAAACTTGTTCACCTCAATTCTAAGGGGCGGAGGTCTCAAGAAAAGTGGGTAGTATGAGGACCTTGGTAATGGGAAGAGTCATGATCATCCTGATAGGATGGTTGTTCAGAAGAGGAAGGGTTATGGGAACGACCCATGAAGTGTTCTTTGAGGTCTTTGGTGTGGGAACATTGTTCCTTGAGGATATCAATAGCCAAATTGATTGAGCTAAGGTTGGCATTGATATTCTTGATGTCTTCCTGGTTCTGGTGGGTGTCAGCAATTAAGGTATTGAGTTCTTGGGCTCATGTGGTATCCATTTGGGAAAATGAGCAATCAAATGGTATAGGGTAAACAAAAGGGGTCTAGAGCAGTGGGTGGGACCATGGAGAAGAAGGATGTCAAATGATATGTACCACTCTAATCAGGGAGAAAAGGGGGATCCAATGGGATGGGGGCCAAATAAGGGTGTCGGAGAAGGGTCGGGTCCACAAAAAAATTGTGTTAAAAATGATAGGTATCATTGGAATCGGGGCGAAGAGAGGAACCCACTGGGATAGGTCCCAAAGAAGTGTGCCGATGAGACCACTATACTCTTTTTTTTACTCTTGCGGAGTTATACTCCGATCTAAAGAATACTGCAGTGTTGAATTGCCCAAATTATTAACAGGAAGAAATGTGTAGTAATTTCACAACTCGAATGCAGGAGCAACAATTGTGCAACAATATATCTTGTCTGTTTTTTTTTTGTTTCCGTCCCAAGGGTTAGGGTATGCAGGGTGTCTATAGACAAGGGCTTTCCCTGTTCTATAGCTCTCTGACGTACATGTGGGGTCCAACAATAGTACTCGACCCAATATCTCAGGGGAACCAACTAAGGAGGCTAGACTGTGCCCTTAGCCTTAGTACCCGACTACCCAGGTACTAGAGAGTATCTTCCTGAGTGTTTTTCTCGGTGGCACTATAGCAGTCAGGCGGCCGATCGGTTTATCTATGGAGGGATTAAGGAGATCTAGGGTGATCTGTATACAGGTGATGTCTGATGCACTACCACTCAAAGGGGTACCAACAAGGGTTACAAGGGTGGAAAATAGATGTGCGCTTGAGTACCACTTGTATTTCCTGCGTGTATGACTCCCCGACCACGGGTTTATGCGCGTAACGACAAATCTTTGTAGCTTTAAGACGTCGGAATACATGTCTACCCTAAAAAAAATTAACCCACAATTTTCTGCCAAGGAAAGTGCTTTGATACCACTTGTAGTATTCCATATATAAAATAGTATGCAGAACATTACTATTTTAGCTAGAAATGGAAGAACAACAATGATATAACCATAACAATAATAGAATAATACTAGAATACCACCAAAAAGAGCACCTTGATTAATGATCGCAATGTTCACTTGCCTCTTCAAGGGAGCAACCTCTAGCATAGCAGAGCTCTATTACAATAATATCTGATACAGGATTTATCATACCCTCTACTCCTATTTATACTAAACCTATCTATCCAAAAGAACAATCTAGAGGAAGATCCTTCTAGAAGCGAAAGCTTCTATTAGGTCTTCTTACATTTGACTTATTCTTCCTTATTGCTAGGCCTTATTAATGTTGGCCTTTATTACATGGAACTATATTATCCTACCTACGTGAGGGGTTAGGGAGGTTAGGTCCCTAACAATTGGAGCTTGTAAACAAGTGAAGGACCCGACATGAACCAGGGAGTTTCTCCATTTAAATTTCATCATGCAAATCTCTATGTAGAAAAGTGCTCTTCACATCTTGCGTAATACACTAACCAACCTTGGGATGCAATAAGATAAAGCACCAAACATATGGAATTCATCTTGGTAACAAGGGAAAAGGCCTCAAAATAATCAATTCCTTCAACTTTTGAAAATTCCTTGGCTACAAGACATGCCTTATGCTTATCAACATAGCCATTCACTGCATATTTGGTCATATAGACCCATTTACAACAAACTAGTTTTTGTCCCTTAGGATGAGGAACAAGATCCCTAGAATGATTCTTCAACAAGGAAGAATACTTCTCTATCGTAGCAACATCCCATTCTGATATGTTTTTCTATGTTATATTGCCCGAGGAAAACTCTTGAGTACTTCCCCTCATTTCAAAGATGGTACCAAGGGTAAACCCTAGAATCTTCAGGGTGCAAGGCCAATCAACAATAAGGCTCGAAGTCATGTACAACAATATACTCAATGTGAGCTCAACATGTCACTTATGGAAATATAACCTGGGTGGGGAGGATAACATCCCATCCCACAACCACGTAGGCTAGATCCAATTGACATCATCTTATTTTGGTATACCAACAACATCAGAAAATTGTTGTGGATCAATAGAAATGGTGTGACTCAAAAATAGAGACACTAGCTAAACAACAAGATTACAAAAAATGTTAAGTTTTGTTTTTTTACATGAAAAATGTCTCTTATATATAATATATATAATATGTCCCTTTTCAGTACAAGAATTCAACATGGAGATTACAATCAACCCCGATAAAAACAAGGATCAAACTGCTAATACATTCAACCCCGAAATATACCGATGGAAATCAACAAAATTCATAAATCAATCAATGTTATCATTCTTTGATGACTACATATCACGAGTAAGTGGATTTTTAGTTTAAATTCGATTGGTTGTCATTATAATTTTTACTCTAGTGTCACCACATTTTCTTGGGGACATCTACCCTTTTAACTTTATCACAATAGACCAAAGTATCATACAAGATTTAAGCCAAAGTGAAAAGAATGTGAAATCCTACATCCCAACCATTCAAACAAATCACCTCAACTTTAATAAAATAATTTATTATACACTTAAAAAAACATATTATAAGTAAATGTGAAGCCATCATGGAACTTTAGTAAAATGATTTATTATACACTTAAAAAAAAACATATTATAAGTAATTTGAAGTCATCATGGTTGTCATGATATATGATACAACGTAGGCAACTACTAAAAGAGGGTCCTCGCTGAATTCGTTCATTGATACAACGATTAAACACTATTAATACTCATAATAAATGCGCTATTATGTGTAATTAAATAATTTAACCAACAAAGACATTCATAGAAGTATCAATGATTTATTTAAATAATTAATCCAACAGACACTTACGTCAGCAATAATTTTCATTGGTCGCTCGAAAAAACTTGAAAACGAATTAATTTTATAATATTTACATGAATTATATTTTGGAAAGTAGAGGCCATAGAAGTGGTAAATGGTGACCATTGAACATTATTTTTGAAAACCAAAGGCCATAGACCGTGAGACCGTGAGCATTATAACTAGTAGAGTCGTAAAGTGGCTGGTATTGTTGTTGGTAAATGCTGAAAGTTATTTGGATGGACAGCATTTTGGTGAATTGAAACATATGGACAGCTGAAACGCACATAAAGTCGAGGAAATCCAAAAGTTAATCTTAAATGTGGTAATTTCAAAGGTTAATCAGTTAAACTTGGCAATCATATGGTGGTACACTAATTTCTTAATATGATTAGGTAAATGTTAAAAAGTAAACAGGTTAATTGATGCATTCAAAAATACAAGGAAGTTATGAAGAGTAAATCACATTCATTGATTTGGGATGACAACTAAAAATATTCCAGCGTTTTCAATTGTTAGTCATCAGATTAGAATTTTAGATTAAAAGGTGATTAATTGTGCCCATCTCCAATAGGTATACGCCTTTCAACATAATTATCAATAATTTATTCAAATAATTAATCGCACAAAGATTTACATAAAGAATCATTTTTATTCTTTGCTTTAAAAAACTTGAAAACGAATATTTTTAATAATATTTATATAAATTAGATGTTTGGAAACTAAATATTGTCATTTAACCTTATTTTTGAAAGTCAAAGGCCATAGATGTGAGAACTGCTTTATTTTTGCAAGCCAAAGGCCAAACGTGAGAAATGGTTGGTTTATTAATATGATAATTATTATTAATAATAAATTAATAAAAAAATAATAATACTCAGAAATACTCTTGACCGAACCGGCGTTGGTTTATTAGTATGAACTATGTAAGCATGTAGTGTCAATCTCTTATGTTCAAAAATTTGAGATGCGTACATGCAGATATCTTGTGAACATATTAGGTTTTTTATTTTCACTTAAGTAATTGATATTGTATTTAATACTTGTTTTATTAATTTACATTTTTCTTATATAATAGTTTATGGTTGAATTTGAACTTTTTTATGTTTTTTATATTTTTAAAATATTAAATATATGTATGATAAGATAGCATAGTTGCATGTAACAGTTTTATGCATCTTCAATTGGTTAGTTAGGGTTTTGAGAATTTGGAAGCTTTCAACATCAAAGAAATGAGAATTTGAAAAATAGTTTTCTAAATAAAAAGCTTTAAAATAAATTTATATTTATATTTTTTTATATTAATAAGTATTAATTTTGGATATATTAAATTAAAACTTAAATAATTTTATTCCATTTTACCAAACATATAATTTATTACAAATATTTTTATTATATTTATTAAAAATATCAGTTTAAAATAAAGACTAAACTACAAGTAAATATTATTTCAAAAATTATTTAGATAAAAAACTTAATAATACTCACTTTATAGTTGTGGATATGAAATTTTTTTAATGCATTTATGTTTGTCTTCAAGCGAGACTAAATATGAAAGACCAATAAATCAATACCTTGTTCATGGCAAGAATAATGCTTCCAATTTACAAAGATGTTTGGAGTTTATATATGTAAAGTTTAATTTTAGAAATGTGTTAAAATTTATATATGTATTTTGTTTCTCATTTTTTAATAGATTCTTTATGGATATTAAAATTTTCAATATTGTGTTAAATATATTTATTTAAGTATTAGCACAAATTAAATTAGTAATTTAAATATTGTAGTTGTTCCAATAGGAGCAACCTTATCCTAAATTGACCTTTAATTTTATTGAAATAAAATTTAAAATGTATCAATAAATTATAATCTAAATTCTATTTATTCCCATAATATTTACATTTCCTAAAAATTTAGAAATTTGAATAAACTTTACTTATTCCTATAGTATCCACATTCTAAAAAATAGTACACACTAGTAAGATAATCTTTAAAATAATTAATATTTTTTCTTTAAATACTTCTACCACATAAATGAAATAAGGAATAAAAACTACATGATGAGATGAGCAATATAAATCAACCAAAAAATAAAAGGAAAAAAAAAGTCTTTAAAATAATTAATATGTTTTCTTTAAATAATTCTACCACATAAATGAAATAAGGAATAAAAACTACATGATGAGATGAGCAATATAAATCAACCAAAAAATAAAAGGAAATAAAAACATAAATTGCTACATCAATAAATAATAATAACATAAAGATTAAAATAAATAATGATATATTTACAACATTCTTAATTAGGTATTAACCATTTTAAGTTTATAATTATTTTAATTTGTTTCCATTTCTTAATCAGGTATTAACCATTTTAAGTTGATAATTATTTTAATTTGTTTCCATTTATGGCTTAAAATATACCATAATATTTGAGAAATTAAAACCAATAATATACCATTCATGTCTAGTTTACCTATCAGCTTATACATTCTTGTTTTGATCTTGAATATGTGCAGCTTAATTATTAGGTTGTTCAATATAGACATCGTAATTCTTTGGTTGTTATCGGGAAAACATCTAAACCTACAGTGGTGTTATGATGATGATGATGATGATTAACATGCACTAAGACCGAATTGGTCTATCGGACCTTAAGAGGGTAAGTGATTACTTGTGATTCTTTAGAATTTTGTTTCTGTGCTCGAAAAACATTAAGAGACGCTTTCCAAGATCACCATACTTTTGTTGAGTTAAGAGGTTAGGAAGGTTGGTAGTGTGATAAATATTTTGAAAATGAGATCTAATATGGGTATAGGCTGGACAATCTAAGAGGAAGTGCTTTTCATCTTCAACATTCTTAGTGTCACAAAGGTGACACACTCTTTCAACCCATAGCATTTTAGGAATTGACCAACACCCAGTTTCACTATGGAGCTCGTGAGAATTTGTTCTTATCTTAGCAATGTTTATTTTTTTCTTTACACCTAGCAAAACAGATAGATAATTTTGAGGGTTGATTACATCTTTATAATACCTTAGTTTTATTTTTTCCGCTAACTCTTTATCACACCGCATTTTCTCCTTAAATTTTGATTTGATGTTTTTTTAATAGTATCTTTATTCTGCAAAATGGTTTCTTCCATGATTCCCCAATAGTTTAGCCAAGACCAAGCATCTTTATGCCATCCTCGCTTGAGTCGATGGTGGTTATGACTTGATTTTGAGGCAATTTGAGGTAGCCTCTTGTCTTCCATGTTGTTTAACTTGTTCTTATACATTAGGCATCTAGTCATATCCATGCTCTCAATGGGGGAGAGGCTTGTTTCTAAGAGGAGGATGGGATAGGGCGTATTTCCTTTAATTTTGAGATTATAGGTTATAAAATTCTTTTGTATTTTCTCTATCTTTCTCCAGGATTCACGAGAGATACTACAACCCCAAACTTCACATCCATAAAGAATAACAGGCGTAACAAGAGTCCCAAAGAGGAGTTTCTTCTTATCCAAACTCTAAAGATCAGTTGATTTACAATTGTTTTCAAGCCCATAATAAGTTTTCCATCCCCCAATAATCCTTTTCTCAATGCTATAATTCCAATTGAGCTTGTGGTGAATAT
>JASDQU010946835.1:22185-32440 GCA_032191745.1 Picea mariana | reverse complement strand
AGTTGTTGTTGTCATATACAAAGGTATCATAAGGGATCTTATTGGATTTAATAATCATGAACTTAGTCTTATCAGTATTAACAGTCGTACCCATATTGGAGAAAAAATCCTTCAGAAACATATCCAAGTAGCACTTCTTCTGTCATGATGAGAGTTTTCCATGGATTAGCAATCCATCATCCCAGACTTCTGAGTAACAATTCTGATACACTGTCACTATCATAGAAAGTTTTTACCACACTTATGTTGTATATGAGATACTTTGCATCACGTTGTTTGAATCCATACAAGGTCTTCTTATATCTGTATGCATGGGTCTCTTTTTGGTATAAACTTCTTTCTTATTTGCTTTATTGGGAAGAATAGTCTTTTACATGTAAATTACAATCCATGGATACTACAAGAGGTATATCTGGAACAAGCTGTTGTAATAGTATTCTCCCTCCTTCTGGAGGAATCTCTGAATCTTGTAATGTTTCCATTCATAAGTATTTTCATATTTTCTATACATTGTTATTTATCATAACTTCCATTTCTTCTGCTCGATTGTTTCTTAGTGGGTTCAAACCAAGATGGTAGTCTTGTGATTCTCGGTATAATAACTGGTTGTTCTTACTTTTATTTCTTTCTTGGAATCTTCATGTTCTTCTTCATGTCTCTCTTTAGCTCTTGGGTCCATGGGGTCTTCTATTTGCTCTGAATATTCCAACTTCTTCATTTCATCATAGGATCATGGATCTAGATGGACAACTAAGGATACTTTAAGGATTTTTTTCGAAGAAGACAACTTCTAGAGTCAAACTGAACACATGTTGCTTATTATGGTTGCTACTTTCAAATTTGAACATGGACAAATACTTCATAATCCTCAATGGATGA
Source organism: Picea mariana (assembly GCA_032191745.1). Classification (NCBI taxonomy): domain Eukaryota; kingdom Viridiplantae; phylum Streptophyta; class Pinopsida; order Pinales; family Pinaceae; genus Picea; species Picea mariana. The sequence goes on along the minus strand of JASDQU010946835.1, from coordinate 31,561 downwards.
TATCATTTAGGATTAGCTCCCTCCTAATCCTTGCTTCATGCATGAATGCATGCTCTTCTTTTGAAATTATGTAATCATCTCCCTCCATCTAAGAGAGTCCACGGTTTTGTCTGCATTCTTATTGCCTTCTGCAAAGTGTCACAAGTATCTTTTTTTTATAATTTCCTCTTGATTGATGACTTCTTCTGGGTCTCTTCAAGTTTGATTCTGATTTCAACTTATCTAGCAGTTGTTACTTATATACTAACTTCCACAGGAATTGTTACCAAGGATTGTCAAAGTACTTCATCTTTTCATGTGTATTGCTTGACTTGTAGTCATCATGATAGCAATCCTTATCTTATTATTCTTCCATAGGTATTGTTTCACTTGAACATCTTATCTTCTAAGAAATAAATATGCAAGATATGTACAAAAACTATGTAAACATGGTATGTACAAGAACTATGCAGAATATTGTTACCTTGTCTTAGAAGAAGAAGTTTGTTTTATCCTTCTTGGCCTTCTTTGAGGGTTCCCTTTCTTCGGAAATTGATGTTTCGTGTGTTTCCTTCCTTTTATTTAACTCAGGACAATGATTCTTGTAGTGACCATATTTTCAACAGTTGAAGCATTGTATTTTTGACATATATTTCTCTTGATTTGGTTTCTTACTTGAGTCAAACTTATTCTTATTCCTGAATTTCTTGAAATTTGTTGTGTAGGCTTGATCATCATCTTTCCTTTGGAATTTCTCTTTTGCATTAATCCTTGATTCTTCTTGTGCACATAAAGTCCAAATTTATTCAAATGTGGGATGCTCCTTTCTTGTGTTCATGCTTGCGGAAAATGCATCCCATGTCTTGGGAAGGCCATTGAGTACTATATTTATGAGTTCCTTCTCTGAAATGATTTCTTCAATAGCTTGTAGTTTATCTCTTAACTAAGATATTATCACAAGGTATGATGTTATGATGTCATCATCATTCATTTTCATCTCATGGAGCTCATTCTCCAGACTCATTACTTGTCCAATGTTTCTGACTGAGAAGAGGTTAGTTAGGGCATCGTACATGTTATTAGATGAGTCAAGATGAGAGATGTAGGGTATCAAGTGGTATTTTACATAGTACACTATGATACTCATGGAATTGATGTCATTGTCCTTGAACTCCTCCTCAATTTCAATGTCATGAGGTTCCTTCTCTTTTCCTTCTTCAAATTGTGGTTCCACGATCTTTCCTTTCACGATATCCAACACTTTATTCTTGGCAAGGTAAATCCTCATCTTCCATGATCTAAAGTTAGAAGCTCTTCTAACTTGTTTTTTGACTTCATAGAGTAAGTCATCACTGCTTTGACTTGGTCAACCTTTGACTTTGACCAAAAACTCAAACTTTTCATCTTAGCTTATTGAGAGTACCAAAAGGTCCATTAGGTTAAGGTGCACCAGGATATCTAGAGATTAGGTCAATCTCTTCACTTAAGGTGCCCCAACAAGAGCATTAGGGTTTCGTTGCTACAAGAAAAACTTTGACTGCGACTGCAACTATAACTGAGCAAATCCTCCCAAACTATCTTCCAGTGGTTAGACTGTCCGAAGATAGTGTGGGCCCATAACCTGTTAGAAAAAAATAGGTGTTATCATTTAACCATAGACAATATAGCAATATTGTCACCCAACCATAGGACGAAGCCACCCTCGAGCACCTTAACCTTGACAAAGAATAATTACGGAAGAAAAACCTAGGCCTAATAGCCAATCAATGTAGAGTACCTCTCTCTAGAGCTATCTCACAAGGGAGAAAGTCCAAACCATAACCAATAGAAAGTCCAAGCCTAAACCAAGAATACAAGTTGCAGTAGCTGCAGCTGCAGCTACTCTCTAGACTTGCACACTTACTCAATTTTTGTAGTGCGCACTCTTACATTTCTATACTTGTGAGTTGTGTGTGTCAAATGATCTCTAACATCTTGTATTCATACTGCACCTCCTTAGTTTTCTGGGCCGACTGCTCATTCTGGAGGCTAAAATATCAATATTAAGTATTTCCTTTAGCTGACTTGTCTTCTAGGGTTATGTCCAATGCTTTAGGGTTTCTTCTTGCTTCCCAAAATATTCTATTCTTGTCAGGTTTACACATGGAGGTTAATACCTCCCGCAACTACCGTAATATCAACACACTCCTCACCCAAGAAGTTTCAGAAGGGCCAAAGAAATAACCCAAATATCATATGTTTTTTTTGTCAAAAAATGGGACACATTGCTAGGAATTGTTCCCTCATTCAAAGACCAAGGGAAAATAAAGGAGGTAAAAGGCATCATGTTCATACAACTGAAGATGATGAGACACCCAAGAAGGTTGCAAAGGAAGATGAATCAAGTGATGAGGAGTATGTTCTTATCTCAACCCTTACAGGAACTATCACTCATGGAAGTGACATTTGGTTGGTGGACAGTGGTGCTTCCAAGCACATGACAAGTTATAAAGACTCATTGTCTAACCTTACTCATAAGGATTCACCGCACAAGGTGAAATTGGGAGATGACTATCAATATCCGATAAAAGTAGTAGGAGAAGCCTCCTACAAGTTAGACTCAGGAAATCCAATGAAGATGAAGGAAGTTCTCTATGTTCCTGGATTGAAGAATAACCTTCTCTCGATTTCAACATTGGATGAGAAGGGTTACATAGTTTCATTTGTTGATGGAAAATTTCTTATGTGGCCTAGAGGGAATAATTTTGATGATATTGTGGTGATTGGAATTCAAGAGGGACGACTCTACAAATTGAAAGGGCGATCAGATTAAACATTAATTCATGACACTATGAATCCCAGTGAATTATGGCATAGGAATTTTCTCACCTAAATTACAAGGCCCTACCAAGTGTGAGCAAGATGTTGACGGTGTCAGGCAAATTATATCACTTTTCTAATGACCTGAAAACATGAAATTGTCAAACCAGGGTTGGTAATCTTAGAGCTACTACACTATATGTGTGGGTAAGAATCTTCTAAAAACTATTCAAAAGAAGCCAAATTACTCTATTTATAAAACTCTCTACTTTCAAAATGCAGGAAAGGATATTTAACCATTAATTTCATCTATTCTATTTTAACCATCTACTGTCTACGGCTAATGCTAAGCAAACCATTTAACCTATGCCAAACTAGAGAAATTTAAATACCAAACATAACTCTAAGCTATCCTTTGAATCATCTAAATTTAACTTTGAATCAGAACTCTTATTCTATCATCCATTACTTCACAATTCATCTATCAAAAATGCAAAAAGAAATGTCTTAATCACTAAATTCTTCTTATATCTTTTAGTCATCTACAATGTTGTGGGTGCCAGTGGATAAATACTCTATGAATCTAAAAATAAAGATTTAAAATTCACTATTTACAAATGAAATATTAAACTTCTAATGAGCTGAAGTAATCATAACAGTGTTGAACAGAGTAACTAGTGCAAAATGGGTACGGAACACTAACAATAACTCTATTCTATTTGTAAATCTATTTCCTATGGAAGGGAAATCCTATAAGATTGTAAGGATAAATTTAATCTACAAAATCACAACTAACTCTTAAATCTAATCCATTAATTATAAATTCAATCTAAGTCACTAACTCTACAATTTCCTTCAACCGACCTGTGTAAAGGTAAATGATAAAAACTAGTCAGACTACAAACTTACAAGCTACTAAGGAAATTCATTACCATGCATGAATTTATCTATATTAACAAGAATTTAAATGATCCAAGCATTATGAAAAACCTATTTAATTCTATCATTCACTATCTCTATCTTATCGTTCAATCTATGACTTTAGCAAATTGATGATTCAATCTTACAAAGCACAAAACATGTTATTCAAATCTATCTGCCAACTATCTAGGCTCTGTGCACAGAGATCACTCTACATAATTATAATGCCATGTGATCTAAATTATAACAGAATTCAATCTAACAGTTGCATATTTAAATCAAAAAGCATGGAATAATTTCTACAGTGATTATTTCTATAGAAACAACAATCAACATCTACTTTGTATATCTCCTATAAAATGAAGAGATCATCTACCTCTGGTGGTGGGCCCTCCCACAAAGATAGAGATCCCTGTTAACGTTTTAGAAAAAAATGATCTAAGCTACCATATCCATTCAACAACGATTGCAAAATGATTAATCCATGTGTTCAATCTTTAACCAGACATCAATTCAGAGAGAAAACTAGCATCATTCTATTTAGCAAAAATATCAGTCGAAGTTTTTCACAATCAATCGCTACCCTCAAACCGGGGCAGACCCATAGTTTTATAATGTTTTAACTCTCGTTTTTGGAATCGGCGATCCTCCATCTAAGCTAACTACCAACGCTAAAAATGGAGAAGCCATGCAGAGTATTAATTACATAACAAACTTAAATGGGTGATCTCATGACACAAAGTGTCATGAGATTCACCTCAAATCACAACTTCTAGTAAATGCATCTCTACATACGTTCTTCTTTGGATAGGATTCCAGCTTGTATGTTGAAGTGGCATGAAGCTTCAGGAGCAAAAAGGGAGGCTGCATCAACATATGATAATCTGCAATAGCGTAGTAAAAAAGAGTTGCATCCAAATATTGCATTAGTCCATTAATCATAGTATGCATTCTTTTAATTAACATTCAAAAGATTAAAACATTTGTAAAATTTATTAAAATATGATCTCTTTACCTTAGAAACATGATTAGGCAGGGCAAAAGGATATAGGCCATAATTGTAGCAAAATAGATAGATGTTTTTCAAAAGGAGTGTTGGTAACTGGTGCAGAATAGGTGAAAAACAAGTCAAAGATATGCAAAAATAGAGGTCATATTCATTGCCCAACAGACGAGACTACCAGAGATCTAGGAAAAACTAGACGGTGTGTGCAAAGGTTGTGCACAAGGCAAGAACGTGAAGCACTCTTTTCACAATAACAATAGCAGAGACAAAAGAGTATTAGACATCGATCCACACACATCGTGCACTCAGATGTGTGTGGATCGATGTCAAAAAATTCACTAAGAGGGTATGTATATTACGTGTCTTTTATTGATGATTACTCACGTAAAACTTGGATCTATTTGTTGTAGGAAAATAATGAAGTATTTGGAAAATTCAAAGAATTTAAGGCACTGGTAGAACACCTAACAGAGTGGAAGATAAAAATTGTGTGATCAGATAATGGAGGAGAATTCACTTCACAGGAATTCAAATAATATGGCAAAGAAGCTAGGATTAAGAGGGAACTTTCTACTCCCTACAATCCTGAACAGAATGGAGTAGAAAAATGGAAGAATATGACTATCATGGAAGCAATGAAGGCTATTATCCATGATCAGTATCTACCTATGCATATGTGGGAAGAAGAAGCAAGGACTACACTGTATGTGTAGAACAAAATTCCCCACAAATTACTTGAAAACAAGAAACCAGAGGAGATGTTTTCAAGAGAGAAGCCGAAATTCAACCATCTAAGGATATTTGGTTGCCCCATATTTGTGCATGTCCCCAAGGAAAATAGGACAAAATTGGATCCATCTGGGCATATTGTTGGTTACAGTAACACATTGAAGGCATACATGATATATATTCCTGGTCACTGGAAAGTTGAGATTATCTTAGATTTCACCTTCTATGAGAGTGCAGCTTTCAGCAAATCAAAACAGGACTATGCAAAAGAGGTTCATGAGGAGGAGAATGAAGTTACTAGAGTTCTAGAGGCATAAGCAGTTGAACCAGAGGAATTCATTCATGAGGATAATGAAATGGAAGAACCTCATAGGCCAGCAGAGATTCCTTCTTGCAAGAGAAGACCAACTTGGGTAGAGGATCTCATCAGAGATGTAGAAATATATGGTGCCCCAAAAAAATATCTCAGGGAAAGTAAGAAGATGAAACCGTATTCCAGCTATGTGGCATGTTTGTGTGATATCATGGATGAAAAATCGTCCAATTATGAAGAGACTACAGAAAAGAGGGTATGGAAGGATTCCATGGGGGAGGAATATCAGTCCATAGTAAATAAAGATGTCTGGGATGTGGTCCCTAGACCAAAGAAGAAATCAGTAGTAAGTTCAAAATGGATCTACAAAATGAAACATGCAGTTGATGGAAGTATTGAAAAGTATAAGGCTAGATTTTTGGTTCGAGGATTCTCTCAGAAGGAGGGCATTGACTATGAGGAGTCATTTTCTCCCATGGCGAGATATACCTCAATCAGGACTATACTTTCGTTGGACGTAGTAATGAAATTGAAGGTGCATCAAATGGATGTGAAGACAACCTTCTTGAATGTTGAAATAAAAGAGGAAGTATATGTGGAGCAGCCACAAGGATCCGAGGTACATGACAGGGATACGCATGTGTGCATATTGAAGAAGGATTTATATGGATTAAAGTAGGCACCAAGAGCATGGTATGGCAGTATCGACAATTTTCCGACGAGCTTAGAATTTGCAGAGAGTAGTGCAGATTGTTATAGCAAGATTTGCCTCACCATTGCTATCTTGCACAGAGGGCCTTTTTCCATTTCCATATGAAGACTTATCAACCCCCTTTTTGATAAATCCAGAGCCAAATATATATATATATATATGCTCCCTAACTGCTTTACAAGATGCATATATGTTTGTTGCTCCACTACAGCTCGCGTATATCGGGATTTGTGCCAAAAAATACAAAATGAGGTCGGGTTTCCATGTCATGACAAAATATCTCTGATCTTTGACCTTCCATATACTGGAAATGTTCTGACTCATCCCTTTAGTTACATTCTGGAGGCTATAAGAGCACAATTTCAAGCTATGGAAAAGGAGGAGAAAGCATTCAACTTTGAGAGCAAAGTTACTCTAGAGAAATTACTTCATATTGAGTCTGCATCCCTTTGTCCCTCAATTCTGAACACAGTGTTCATCCCCCAAGCTCTTTCCTTATTGTCGAGAGGACTCCTCGTTACCTCTTTGTTGTGAGCTTGCCTTTGGTGGAGGATTGAAGTGGTGGAGACCTAGTTGGAAGGAACTTGGTTTCTTGGTTTCGAACCGTGCCGACACGGAAGTCTGTAATGTTGATACTTCTGTTGATCAATTATTGATAGAGATACTCCTTTCCCGTCCTATCGATATCTTTAAAATATATGATTATTATCCATGGGCATGTTTGTAATGTTTATCAATGGATTGTGCTATTTGATGTGCTAACTCATTTAATATATTGTCACTATATACTTGCATCGTTTGTTTGTTGAGAACTTTTTGTAGGTGTAAAGCTTTACGTCAAAGTGCTCAACGGTGGAACGACATCAAACGATTGGATCGAGGTAGGATTCTTCCTTGTATTGCACATTAGTTTATATAGCACATGTTGGAATTGAGTTGATTTCTGCAGTCATACCTGTCTGTTGTGATTTACCCTTGGCCATAGAGAGTTATTCCCTTGTAACACAGATCTTTACCTTTAATTTAAGGTTGTGGATGATGGTTCGGTAATACTACTATTGTATGTGGATGACCTATTTCTAACATGTGTGGAAAATATCATATCATAGTGTAAGAGAAAAATGGCTGCTGAGTTTGAGATGAAATATATTGGGATGATGCATTACTTTTTGGGTCTCGAGGTATGGCAGAGACATGATGGGATATTTACAAATCAAGGGAGGTATGCATTGGAAATCCTAAATAGGTTCAGGATGTTGGATTGCAAGGCAATGGATACACCTATGGTATCAAATCTGAATTTGTTGCAGGATACGACTTCAGAGTCTATGGATGTTACTCTATATAGGAAGATGGTGGGTTTGTTGATGTATTTGATGAACATGAGACCGGATATATGTTTTGTTGTGAACACCCTGAGTCGATATGTGGAGAAGCCCAGGCATGTCATTTGGTCACAACAAAGCATGTGATAAGGTACCTTAAGGGTAAATTGGATTATGGTCCCAGGTATGTGACATACCATGAGTTCAGGTTATATGGATATTTGGATTCAGATTGGGCCAGAAGTATTCTTGATTGGAATAGTACTTCGACATATTGCTTCAGTCTAGGCTCCAGTATGGTTTCGTGGAGCAGCAGGAAGCACTCATGTGTAGCACTCAATACGGTTGAGGATGAATATGTGGCAACATGTGCAACATGTAGAGAAGTAGTGTGGCTTTAGAAGCTACTATCTCAATTATTTGGTCTCAAAATGGAGGTGACTTGAATTTGGTGTGACAACCAAAGGTGCATGAAGTTGTCATAGATTTCGTTGTTCCATGACAAGTCGAAGCATATCGAGATCAAATATCATTATATCATGGATATGGTGCAGAGGGGAGCAGTGAGGATCCAGTACGTGACTACAAAGGAGAAGGTTGCAGACATGTTTTCCAAGCCACTATCGAGGATGAAATTCGAGCACTTCAGAGACAAGCTTAGTGTGGTTCCTCTTTAGAGGGAGTGACAAGGTACATATGCATTACGGGGTAGTGGATTTCCTGGGGACATGTTGTAGATATTTGAGAGCTACCCACGAGCCTTGGATGCATTGGATGTGAAGTCACAGGGGTGCACATGATGAGGTACATATGCATTGTGGGGTAGTGGATGTCATGGTGACATGTTGAAGTTATTTGAGAGCTACCCACAGGCCTTGGATGGATTGGCTATGAATTCATGTTGTATTATGGATAGTCGATGATGTATAGATTTATATGTTCAACAGTCAATGGTCATGAGTTCATGTGGAAACAAAAAATACCTTCCTAGTTAAGAGAGAGTGTTGATATTTTGATGTAACTACGAAAGATATTATTTTTTATTTGTATTGGTCAAACCTTGAGAAGGTTATTGTAATCTTATTGTATAAATCATCTCAAAAGAAATTAATTGTAAAAGTTAAAACGGCCCCTCTTAGGGTTGTGTCTTTTCAGGAGTCAAGTTATGTGTATAAATAGAGGTCGAGTTCCTCTCATTTGTATCCGAGGCAGGATCTTTTATGATTATGGTTGAGTTTTAACTTGCATGAGTATTTTAACCATTTGAGAAATTAACGAAAGAATGAGGAAAGAAGAGGATTATATCAGTCAAATACTCATATGCAGATCTGAAAACAGTAAAGAATAGCAAACCATAATAACGCAGGTTGATAACGGAGTTCGGCACAATGTTTGCCTACGTCTCCGGGCCTTTTTCCCTGTGGGGAAGGCTTCTTTATTTCTGCTCAAGTGCTCAAAATTACATCTCAGCAATGCCCAAAGGCTACAAGACTGATCTGGTCTTGTTGACACAGATCTCTAGAACCCAATGCAAGAAACGGCACGCAAATCTGATGCTCCAAGCTCCCAGAAACGATCCGACAGCGTTTCCA
>JASDQU010946833.1:15405-25807 GCA_032191745.1 Picea mariana | reverse complement strand
CCCCCCCGACCGATCTACCTTTAACGGTGGGGGAGGGGGAGGGGGTCCGGAATGGAATTTTACTCTGGCATGCCCCCTATCTATATGTGGCATGAATCCGTTGGTCCTGAATCCCACCGCCTATTATTGTCTGACATACTTCATCACCTCATGACGTCATTATCCACCTTTTCCGTAAGAGTCACCTCCCATAACTCTGTCAGTCTTTCTCCCTCATTCACCCGTGGCAATTCCTTTCACCATGGTCTTTTCCCCCAATCAATACCCGCCACGTCACTCAACCGTATGCTTCAGTCATTGTCACCTGCCATCTCATGCTCTAAATGACCCGTTGGCCATTTATTATTGGCTAACTTATCCGTTAACCAGCTGACCTGTCTCCCGCGCCCAATGGATATTCGTTCACTCAAAACTACCCTCACCCTTCTTTCCCTCACCATTTACCCAGTCTTCGCTCCAGAGAATTTTCCCCGTTTTCCTCTCCATTACAGTTAGCTTCCCACATCTACATTCATCCTCGCTAACCTTTGTTTTATTTGCAGGTATTGTTATAGTGATGACGCCAAAGTCAAAGAGAACAGAAGGTGAGGAGAATCCTTTTCTCCCGCCTCCTGTCGACCTCGACAGGATTCCTCTGGCTGACAAAGACTACTTAATCGTAGACACAAGATGTGATTTCGACTTCGTAGACCTACAGTCATGGCTTAAAGAAGTTTTCCTAGACCAGAGTGACAAAATTGGGCTTTGGGAGTCCAACCTACCCTTGTACCTTTTCCCCCAGATTCACCACTTCCCAGAATTCACCCTCAAGTGCCAAGCCCATTATATCCCCGAACAAAGAGCCATTGTGTCCTCGTTCGAGGAAATTCTTTTCCTCATCACACCAAAAACCGTCGACCAAATGATGCAGATATCCCAAGCGGACTCTGCCTCACCTTTTAACCTCGAAATCATTACAGAGCTCTACCAGAAGCTGTTGTTTCCACAAAGAGCTCATATTTTTGAGCTTTTTCTTCCACAATCCGCTCAACTCCCCACTACAAACCCCTCTTATCCTTCTTCCCTGTTCTCAATAAAAGGAAACCAGTTCATCAAGTCATTATGTGCCTTGCTTGGTTATTTTTCAGATCAATGGGTAGATGAACCCGTTTTGGGATTTCTATCTATTTTCTCCACCGATGAGAAACCCACTACACAGTTCGACTACAACATGTTCCTGGCAGGCAACATTCACGAACAATTCATAAATTTCGCTACAGAAGGTATGTTAAGGTATTATGCAATAATGGCATACCTGTTCATTTTCTTCCAAGCGGATAAATTTTCTTTTTCTATGCGGAAGATGGATGAGGATGGTAGACCACATGCAATAACACCATGGACTTCTCTACTCAGACATAACTCCACATAATTCAATTTCAAGCAGTTCATCAAGAAATTCTACCACCCAGTGGTGAGTATGGTCAGCGGTAGACCCGAACCCAGAATTAATGATGAAATTCAGAGGATTCTACATCTCTCGGACCTTACAAAGACTGGTGATTGGTACTTGTACCAAAATCATACTGATATCAGAGTCTATGGGTGTGAGTTGGCCCCATATAAACTACCCAAGTACTTACCTGTTAGAATTTTTGCCCTGGAATACATAAAGCAGATGATAAACTCAAACGACATACATTTTGTGTCTTTGAAGAAGAAGCAACAGCTCAGAATCATAGGGCAGATTGGATCTTTCATCTGCAACAGTCGAGGCGTCGGAGAGGAAGAAAATAGGCTGCTTGAAGAAATGAAGTTCTTTGTTAGTTTCACGTGGCACTATGATTTGTGCGGGATAATTTCCGAGATGAGAATAAAAAACAAGAATATCTCGTATGTTCACATATCTAGGCCTGAGGTAGAGAAGTTTGCAAACTAGATAGAATGGGATCCAAACACATTGGTTGAGGTAGAGCAACAAGACCCTTCAGTCACTATTTCACAGATGACTACACCACAGGCTCTAAAGGAGAAAAGGCCCAGGAAGGACACTTCACCTTCTATCGCTGAAGTATCATCTGAGGAGTTCTGATTGCACATAAAGAGGTCGAAAACCACTTAGGCTCCTAACACGGCTGGAGAAAAGGAAATTCCATCCACTACAATCACGGAGGTGGATCGGTCACTCCTTAGTAAAAGTAGCAAGCAGATCATAACCTCAGTATTACCAAAGAAGCCTATAGATACTCCACCAGTCAACTAGCCAAGCAAAACAGGACCGAAGCTGAGTATTTTCGAGAAATACGATTTGATCAAGAAAAAGAATCAGACGCTGACCAGCAACACATATGCTCAGTTCTAGAAGCAATCATCGACTACACAACACAGGCTTCTGTCGGCATTCGAAACTAAGAAGGGTAGAACGCAGATGGAATTTCTCCAAGCACAGGTGCCAGACCCAAAGGTAATCATCAATTACAAAAGGGAAACTTTTGAATTTCAGACTAAGAATGTGCATCCAACTGATCAAATGGATCTGCACAGGCAAACTGGAAAAATGGCTTTCTCCACATTGGCACGTGCTTCCACTGCTACCTCCAAATTGAAAGTGTCTCTGAATAATGTCCAGACGCAGTTGAAGTTGGAAAAAATATCATCCTTTGCCAAGGATAACAGGATTAATACATTGGAGGAATTGGTCCTCAAGATCGGATATGATCCCTCGAATGTGAAAGCAGTCGAGGATATGATCAAAAAGAAAAATGTCGACATAGCGTCTCTGAGGAAATAATTGAAGCTACCATCAACAATAGACTCTCAGGCAAAGGAAATAGCGGAGACAGAAGGAGAAAAAGATGAGATGCTTAAGTTGATCATGGAGCAGAATGCACAATTGAAGGAAATGGAAGCTGAACTGGAGAAACTAATGAAAGAGAAAGAGTATTCAAAACCCATGGAAGTCATTCCATTGAGTGCAATTCCACTCTCAAGAGTGAGCATAATGTCGAGTTGAAGATATAACATATGAATCAACATTTAATTGTCAACCCGGGAAGTTAGACTTAGAGGAACCAGCACAGGAAATGCAGGGTTGAAGAGGGGGTTTAAAGAATGTCAAAGTAATCCCTGGACTGCTAAAAGAAACTTGTTGGAAGAAGCTACTATACTCTACTCTGTTCTACACTCGTTTGCACTACTCTGTACTACCCTATACTAACTTCATAAAACTGCTCTGTAAAAAAATGGTCATATGCATGTAAAAGGTATACTGCACACTGATGGCTGAAAACAATTAAGTTCTTGCTACTTATTACTCCACACAACTCAACAACCTTCTATTTTATAATGCAATGAAAACCTCTACTGTAATCAAAGGAAACTTCTCTATCTCATGAGATATCCAGGCTAGTTCCTAAATGTTAAGCAGTCTGAACTAAAAAATGAAATCAATGGCTGAAAAAGATAACGTCTAAACTTGAATCTTGAAATGATAAACCCTCTATTACAATAAAATGAAATGTTATTTATGTTCTATTAAATCAATGAGAAAACTGGAAATGTAAATTGGAATCGAATCTTTGCTGAAAGATGGTGTTCAAATCTGAAGATGGAGTCTATTGTAAATGCAATATACATAGCTATGTTTCCATCGAAGGGGGCCCTGCCTTCTCTGTCAACAGACCGTTCTTTAAATCAACGCATACTGGAAAACGAATGACTCACAGCAAACTTGTGATAACAGAAATTGAATTAATGGAACTCTTAACTATTTTATTGAAAATAAGAACAATACAGTGCTTGGAGATTCGATCTCTGTTCCATTCTCCTATCTAGTCTATGCTCCATCTATCTTCCTCTCCTCCCTTTTCCCGAGCATAGCAGCTCTGTATATAATGTTTTTGGATCCCCCACAATGCATGGCTTTGTGCCCAAGTAGTTACAAAATGGTTTTAAGAGTACCACCGGGGAATGAGACACATTTTCATAATCAAACGATTCAAGATTGCCTTTACCCGTGTCATGAGATTACATCTATTTGCCAAAACGGTTTTCTTCCCTGCATGAATCTACATGGCGCCAAAAGCTCCTCCATGCCCTTTCTAAGTCTAGCTGCAGCAACACTGTAGTCCTCCTCAGCAAGGCCACCAATTGAAACACGAACATACCCCGGTCCTCCACTAGCACTACCATGGATAACAATAACCCCATGTCTTTTTGCAAGTCATTTAACAACTTCAACATCATCAGAAGCACCACTTGGTAACTTTGCCCAGAGATAAATTGCTCCTTGTCTACCCTTTACAGCATTTGCACCAAGAGGTGACAGTGCATCCAAAATTATATCTCTATTTTTAAACCCTTTCCTTCACCCATTCAGGGCCAAGCTCCAGTGAATACAGAGCAAGATTTTGTCCAATGATTGAAGCACATATTGGGATATTATCTTGTGTTTTGAGCAGTTGTTCTCCAAGGCCCTCGACTTCAGAAGGATATGCAGCCCATCATACCATAAGCTTTTAGAAAAAGAGAATACATTGATAATGTGTGGAGCCTCTACACAAGTATGTTTCAACCCATATAAAATAATCATAAGTATTATCCACTACAAGCCAACACCCTGCATTTTTGCAAAGTTCAGATATTCTCCACAGAAGAGGATTATTATTGCATTTATAGTTGAATTCTTCGCTCATTTGTGGTTTTGGAAGTACTTCATGATTTCTGTATACGGTGGAACATATATGTGTAACAGAATATGAATAGCACAGAAAGAATGCCATTTGCTTAACAAAAGACTTCAGGAGAATAAAAAATATCTTCAAGAACCAGCAAGAAAATGTTATAAATCTGGAGCCCAACAACCTCACTAGTATAAATTCCATCGGCAAATCCACTGACGTCTCTGGAAAACACTGTTGAACTAGCTAAATCTATGGAAGAGATGAATCTGCAGGAAACAAAGATTAGCAGGCTCAAAAAGGAGATTGAGAACCTCCAGAAACTCAAATCTTCTTACCAAACCAGCTACTCCAAGGAAAAATAAGTGTCAGACCAACTCAAACAAGAGTTACAACAGCTTCAGAAGCAAACAGTGGCAGGAAAAACACTAGCCGAAGTCCAAGAAAGTGTCTGGACAAACATCACCAAGTCTATGAATGAAATATGGCCAATGATACAAATTATGTTTGAGAAAAATGAATTGGTGCAAAGAAGTAAGCAAGCCATCGAGAAGATTAGAGCAGAACTGGGAGAGATGCCCACCGAGGCTAATGAAATCATCAAATTCCTAAATTCTAAAACTAGAGAGGATTTGGAAGATATGAGAATTGAAGATAGAACAGAGACCATCCTTGAGGTCAAGAGAGTCCTGACCAATAGAGGACTGATGCTATAGCTAGAGGAAAAGGTTTAGGCTATGAACCTAGGAGTGCAAAGGTTTTTCAGCAAGATCGAGGCTCTACAGAAGAAGGGTCTTCCTGGTTTGAAGGTGATAAATGACAAATTGATGACGCTCCTTGACTACAAAAAGAGACTAGCCATTGTGGCTAAGGATAGTTCGAAATTTTTAGGAATACAAGGCAGTATCACTGGCAAGGCATTCCTATATGCTTTACAGTTGGACATCAACATACAACATGAGATCCGATACATCTTCATCATCAAGCCAAGTTTTGCTAAGTACACAGAGATGGATGAAGTCTACCGAAGGTTACTCAAAGTCGACGTTCCCAGTCATCTTCGATGGGAAGAGATTTGCAATCTGATTGAGTAGTCAATGAGTTGTCCCAGCCCAATCAGACAAGGTCGTGCAGAGGCCTCACCAACGGTTCACCCAGAAAACAACATGAAACTTCGACACATCATCAAACAGTTTCCTAGATTTTTGTAGTTTGTTAAGTTAGTTAAGCTAAAAATAGATTTACCACATCCTAATCTTTAATGATAGCATCATTTGTAATTTTGGTTATAAATACTTCACTTTTTGAAGTATTGAGGGTTGATCTTTACGCCCTGCGAACTACCAAACTGTAATATTTTTCAAGAGATCTTCCATTAATACAAAGAGGCATTTGCACAGGATTTTTCATGTACTCATTGGTGATGTTTTCCTTTCTAAGTTAAATGTTATTCTCGCTTAGTTATCGCATTGTTTTCTAAATCTAATCTTTGAAAGTAACAAACGTTGCAGGATTTATCTTTGTATGCCCTGTTTCTGACTTTAAAAGATTTTAGTGTTTCATCTTCTGATTTTACGATAAAGAAATTCTTAACTTCTTCTTTGTGGTAATTGACACTCTCGCCTTTTCTGCTATTCCTCATTTATGCTGCTAAAAGAATCCAACGATTTCATTATCTTGCCCTGTGAAAGGTTTCTTTGTTTTCTGGTTTAGATTTTATTTCATGATACAGACCCCATAGCCCAATGGATGTGTAAAGCTCTCTCAGCCAACCCAACGAAAACGAAAACAAACAAAACAAACATATTTTATTCACCTAGCCTAATATTTTAAATTTGAAACATATCTAAATCATACAGAGAGATCCCTCTCTGAAGCTGGTAGGGCTAGATCCTAGCTTCGAAGCGGTTGGATAAAGTTACCTCCCGTAGATTTCTTCTTTTCTGACAACCTCTAGGAAATTTACAGAGCGTTAACATGGCTCCATAACTCTACTCTCTCAGATTATATATCCAAAAGGTCCGCTCTCATCCATTCCACACGCTGTCTAACAGAGTAGGCGGTTTGATGCGTTTGAAGTGGCCGTAGTAGATGCCAAACCTGTTGCTCAGTCAGTATGGGTGTAGCAGCTACATGGACCCCTCCCTTCCGTTGTTGCCAGCTCTTTCCCAGGCCGACTGATATGGGATTCTTCCTTATAATATAAAGAGAAATCTTTAGCACTTCGCAGAGCGGAGGGAGGCCTAAGGCCTTCAGGGTCTTCAGCTAGCCTTGGAGAAATCAGGATATCCAGTGTAGCGGGGGGGTAAAGAATGGGGATATCTCCTCGTAATCCCTCCCTCGGGAAGCATTTTCCCTTCGCCCTTCAAATAACACCGTAGGCCACCTCTGTGACATCCCCCAAAATAAAATATTTTTGGAAATTTATTCCGTTTTTAGTAAATTCGAATTTCAAAAATTTTTGCCATTTATGGAAATTCCAAATTTGATCAAAATGCAAGAGTCTAAAAGACGCAGAGGCCTGGAGATGCGAAACCCCACCTCTGATCGATCCCCTCTGGGGTAAATTCAAATTAAGATTGCATTAACATGAGACAAATCATACAGACATTAATAAAATCAAGAGATGGTGGTTATCATAACTGAAATAGAGATTTTTTCGAGTACAATAAATTGCAGAAGTATTATACAGAACGTCGAAGGATAAAATATCTTCAAATAGAAAAGTAAGGTCCCTCCAATACTAGACTATACATATCTCCTTAATTGGACTGTTAATAACAAAACAAAATAGGGCGTAACCCTCAAACATCCAACACAGGAAATCGGAGCAGGGAAAGGCTACTTTTAACAAGAGAAAGCTACGAACAGAATCATGACCTCCATGCTTTGAATTTAAGAAGCAAGTTGAGAGCCACTATTTCAGAACTCGAGTACCTTTGTCATAATGGGTCGAGGCTAGTCCCTGCACCGTGAAAGGGGCATAATTGTGTTTGATCATCATAGAAAAACATTAGTACAATACATAGTAGGATTTGAAATGTAGAATCGAAAGGTAAATTGATAACCACAGCTATTCCAGGATACTTAACTTAGGAGTTGAAACACCACGCCTCCAGTTGTCGTGCCCTAGTATTGTAATCGACCCTGGCCAAGGGGAGGATGGACCCTGGAATGTCTGGTGGGTACCCTCGCAACAGGCAGAGTCCCACCATTAATACAGATAATTCCATTTATACCAAATTTAACAATTGCCTTAAAAAAATAAAAATAGCATTGCGAATTCAAGAGTTAAATCTTTCATTTTAAATCCTTACGAACATGAAACGAAGAATACAAGGAAAGGCATCGCACACAAAGTCAATAGAAGTTCTTGCGAAAAGTCCCTAACTTAACGAGAGATAAACTCCCAGTTAACCACCACCTTACTACAAATAATATGCATCAGTCACAGAAGGGAAACATAGACGCTAAGAGTAAGACTCGACCCTATTCTTCCTAGAACCTTGACATGGTGTAAACAAAATAGACTCTTCTAAACTACTCTGAGTTACTCCCACATATAGTTACTAGTCACAGGGTAAACACAAAGGAATGAACCAGAATTAATTCCACGGGACACAAACAATAGATGCGAGGAATGACCTTGGGGATCACAGAGGTAAAGAGTAGTGATTCTCGAATGCAGTGGAAAACACTTCTACAGTCATTACCAGCATCAAATTAATGTGTAGGCCTCCGAACATAACCGTCGGAGTAAAGGAGGCCTTTAAAATCATAGTAAAGGTTACAGGGAGTAAAGGTTTTCTTTCCTACGAATCAAGCATTGAACTCTATTTCGATTTGAGATACGACAGTTTCCTTAGAAAACTTACTAGGTAGTTGGTTGTTGCCATCGATTCACCAAAGTTGCCCACAGAGGTAGTAGCTTGTCCCTGTGGAGAAATGCATAATACAGAGCCTCTCCTTCGGAGTCACAAGAGCCGAAGAGAGACCGCAAAAACCTAAGAGGGTCGAGTATCGTTCTTTACAACACGGAAGGTACAACCCATGTGCTAGGGCAAGGTTGGCGCGACAGGATTGAAAAGAACATGTGACAGAGTCATCGAGATTGAGGATTAAGAGGGTCCTAATTAATTTCAAGACAGAGCCTTAATTTCTCCCGACAGGTACATCCATCTCCCTTAATGTTGATGATGCGAATATAATCGCAGTCAATCCATGACTATCCAGTGAAACTAATCGAACGCTAAACTATTTTCATTCGAGTTATCCTTCCGTTACCCTAATAGGAAGAGGAGGTTTTAGTTATCTAGTTATGCAGAGGATTTTGTGCGGTTTTGGTCGAGATTCAAATCGTTACGGTGAAAACTAACTACATCATAACTAAAGTGAAGCCATCGGAGAAATCACATTGAAAACGACACATAATTCATCATTAATAATGTTAAACCTACTCCTGATTCGTACTACATTAAGGATTTTATTTCTGATGTTGATACAGCTAGGTAAGGGTACAAGTATTAACTCCTAGTGATATAAACTGGTGTGCAAAATCCAAATAGCCCGATTCTCCTAACAAGGGAATTGTAAACTCAACTCCTAGTGTATAGGTAGCTACGTGTATGGTATTAATATCTATATAGTAACCTATGAGTTGGAAAATTGCTTGTGAATGTTGGAATCCTGTTTTAAGTGTTAAGTTAGGAGGGCCTAAGGTCATTCAAAGTAAAAATCAAAACCTCTCTTAAATGTTAAGTTAGTATGACATAAGGCCATTTAAAGCAAAAAGGTAAGTTACCGTCATACGTTTTGATTTAACGAAGATAATTGGTAAATAATGCACCAAAAGAATTTATTTTTTTTATGATAAATTTGAGGTTCATTACAACCTCCTTTCTTCTGAAACGGAAAATAAATCTTTATAGGAAGGAAAGTAATTTCTCATATTCGAGGTTATACCTTTCCCTTCCCTCTTGAGCCAAGGGGCAGTCTCCCTCAAGAGCACCTACCCCTCTCCACTTTCGCTTGGCCCCATACGTATTGGAATGAATTGGAATGAAAAGGCCCTATTGAATGGATGAAGGGATGCGGACTTGCTTGGCGTGAAGCGTTGGATGCTGGGGAGTTGTTTTCGGGGGTACTAAAGGTCCTCAGACTTCCAGCCAGGGTTTTCTTCTAGGGAATCTAGTTGTTCACCATTGGATCTCTTCGATACAGCCCCTATGGTTTCCGTTATCAAGATATCCTTTTTTCCATTGTTCCTAGAGAGTTGTTGGGTAATCAACTCCCATGCTGCAAGCAATAATCATTTTGAATCTGAACCTTGTCGCTCTTTCCTTGTCGACGGGTAGGAGGCACACCAGCCAGTAGCGAGCGTTTGCTAAGCGTGAGGGATAAAGTGATGCTTTCATGTAACATGCTATGGTCTCAATGCCCTTACGAGGTAGTGATGAGTCTCACGCGCTCTCGGATAAGATGACCCTCTTTTCAGCCAATAGGATTGGCTGCAATCTATCGGCAACAATACCACCCATAGGCAGTCGTCCTACAGCCACCCAAAAAGGAACTGCAGTGATCTTGAATAAATATCCCACAACGATAAAGAGAATCCCCCAAAAAATACCACTAGATCGAGCACCGAACAAAGTGATTTCATATCCAGTCAAAATCTCGGCTAATTGATCGAAGTGGGTAACTCCAGTAGACCCACAGATCATGGAACAAATAGGGTAGGCCACCAC
>JASDQU010946830.1:33139-43189 GCA_032191745.1 Picea mariana | reverse complement strand
AAAAAACATGAGTTTTAATATACATAATGTGCTCCGCCCAAAGTTTATGTTTAATTAAAACATGTATATGCGCGTTCTAAAGTGTTTTGAATGTGGACAGGTGGCGGCCTACGCGCCCACCTAATTTTTGGTTTAAAATAACCCCATTTCATATAGTTTTTTTATTTTTTAATTTTATTTTCTTTTTATAATTTCATTATATATTTATAAATTTTTTTTTAATTTTATAATGAAATTAGAAATTTCTGACTGAGATAACTTTCTCATGCAGAGTCGGTTTTGCATGCCGTTCGCGCCAGCAGGTTCGTATCGACGAGACCTATCCCGTCATTCCAACATCAACCATTTTTGAGCAAGTTCAATTTTGAGCATTTTTATGACACTTGGTCCTGAGCTCCTGATCATCCAGGAGGGCAGGATTGAAACCTCGGGTTGTCAGGTGGGTAAGGAGGATGAGGTAAGACTATATGAAAGTCTCAAGAACTCATAGATGAGTTCATATCAGAAAGGATAGTTGGCAGGAGAAGAAGAAGAGGCTAAAGTGAAGACTCATGAGAAGGAGAGTTCATGTGGGGTTGCAGACCACATGAATGAAGATGAACAAAAGTTACATATTTTGACCTTGAAAGAGGAGGATCAGAAGTGCATTCTGATCATTGGAGGAATTAGTATATTCCTGCCAAGCAGCCCAGTAGAGGACCGTGCACATGTTGAAGGTGCAGCAAAGGAGAGATAGCCAACCAAACCGTAAAGGAGGAGATTGAACATACATTAAAATATTCTCAGGATATAGGAGGAGAAGAAGAGCATTTAACTTAATTACTCATTTTTTTTAGCCAGGGAGATGAACATGAGGTGAATGCAGAATTTGAACCTGCAGTAGAGGATAGAACAAAAAACAACATGGATTCATTTGATCCGTATGAAGAATTGAAGTCCATGGAAGAAAGGGTAATGGTGCAGAGCCAAAACATCTAACAAGTTAAGTTGGAATTATATGATGAAGAGGATATGCAACAAAGCATACTACATAGGAGGATCCAACCATTAGAGCAATTGGAAAAAGTGATCGAGGAGATAAGGAAGTTGATGCTGATGTCAAAACAACATGCTGCTAGCAACAGAGAGAGGCGAAATAGAGGAGAGCTATCTGCAATAAGGAAACAACAAAAACAACAAAGAAGAGGAGAAAATGGGAAACTCCACATCAAATTTTGGGACCCAAGAGGATCTCAACAACAACAAGGGAGCCATGAATAGGAGCTCATGATGTTTTCAACATGGGAGTATGATGCAAGAGCATCGCTCCACCTCATCAAGCACCATCAAGCCAGCGCATCGTGCACTAGGAGGAATGAACTCCAACGAAAGAGAGGCTCCAACCCTCTCATTTTTCCCAATTTAAAAATTTTAATGTAATTAAATGTAATTTAAGTTTGTGAGGCTTAAGGAAATCCGTGCATACGTCTTTGTACAGGCCGAGTTATTGTAATAGATAGAGTCGACTTTAATAGTTGACAGCTAGATAGTCTTAGCTCTAGTTCGAACTAGTTATCTATTGAATGCAAGTGAATGCAATTAAATGCAAGTAGGTAGCTAGAGGGAAGGCTTGAGGAGCCCCTCTTTTGTAAAAATATATTGTATCAAAAATTCATTGGGATTAGGAAGATGAGTTGTTGAGGAGTGAGTTGAGCTATAGAGAAATCTCAAGAAAGGAGAAGTGTTGAGACTTTGTTGCAGTCCAACCCTTGTAAATATTTGTATAGATACAATAAGATATAATACAAAAACATTTTTTTCCTACATATGAGGTTTTTGTTTTTTTATATGAGATCTATGTTTCCTTCTGAATGTGTTTTACTACTTTTATGTGTATATGTTATGGATACTTGCAATTATGTTTCAATTACAGGATTAGATAGAGTTTATTAACCATTTGTGGGTTTGTTGGGTGTTCTAGGCTCTTAGAGTTGTACAAGGAGTGCACTTGAACTTTGTTTTGAGTTCATAGAAGAGATTTTCAGGTGGGCACACAAGGACCATTCTCAAATCCATAAGGATGATCAGAGTTATTGAATACTCTGTGGGTCCGGTGTTAGAGAAAGCAAAGAAATTTAGAGTTGTTAAATACTTTGAAAGCTCTGCAAGGTGTGCATTGAGCCTGTGCAAGGAGTGCAAGTGCCTACATCTTTATGAAGTGTTGGAAAAATCCAAAGAGAGGAGAACCAAAGTTACTGAGCACTCTGTAGGAGAGGCTCTTCCAAACAGTTGCAAAATTCAAGAACCTTTTTAGGTTCAGAAGCACAAGGAGTGCGCCTGCAGTTGAGTGGTTTTAAGTTCAAAAAATCTCAGGAGAAATAGAGTTTACAGGACGCAGAAAGGGACCAAAGAATTGGCCTGTGAAGAAGAATAGTATGAAGGGCCAAGCCCTTCAAAATCCTCAAAGGAGTCAAAATATCAGAAGAGATAACAACTATAAGAGTTGCGTAGGAGGGACTTACAAAACCTTGTAAGTCTAAGAGTTGGAGGTGTTCAAAGGAGGCACCTGAGGGTTGAATCTCCTCAAAGGAGTCTAATATTAGGAGGGAAAGCATCGCAGAGAATGCAGAAAAAAGCCACAACCTTTGAATTTGTTTTCCAAACATCCCAAGTCTGGAGGAGAGCACGGATAGTAGTGTGGAGGAGGAGCTACACACATCGTTGGATGAAATTTAGTGAGAGATATGGACTGTCATATCTACGTCCAGACAAGAAGAGAAGCACACATAGAGGGGGGATAGATCCTTGTCATAGGATATGAACACGGAGAATCGACAGTCGTCAGATCAGGAGAAGGTGCATGAGGTATAACCCTGGAAGTCCTTCAGACTTCGTGACTTCGGAGATCTCTGAGTGTAGAGTGTACATGAGAGTAGACTCCTGAATTTGTGGGGATCTAAAGTGGATCTGAACCATACATTCCCTGGAGGCATGTCAATGGATCCTGAACTCTAGAGGAGAGGTACTCCAGAGGAAACAAAGGTAAGGTGTGTATAGAACTTGTCGAAGCTCCCGAAGATGAAGAAGATCCCAGCCATTAGCACTGGAGGACAGGTGTCAGCAGATCATGAGGTCTAGAGATTTAGCACTCTGGGAGCACATAGTGTTGGAGCAAGAAGAATCATCGAAGCCCAGAGTAGTGGAGCCCATCTCCATCGTTGATCTCGATGGACAGGTGTCACTAGATCCTATGCCCTGGAGGATAGACACTCTGAGGAAAAGTTGATAGCATGGTGCAAAAACATCTAAAGGACTAAATGCCTAAACTCATCATGACTGTCCATTCATAGAACATGTGTCAATGGATCCAGAGATTCAGTGGGTTGACACTCTGGAGGAGTTGGGGTGCAGAGTTGCACAAACACCAGAGTTTCGAGGAGTAGGAGCTCATCTTCATTGTCTGGTTAAGTGGACAGGTGTCAACAGATCTGGAAATATAGGGAGAAGGAACTCTAGGAGGAAGTCAAGGCTTATGCGCACATGGACAAAACCACTGAAGGCCAGAGTTGATCGTTTTCATCGATTGACGATGACAAGTGGTGCTTGATCTGTTACTCCAGAGGATAAGTACTCCAGAGGAACTGGAGAGGGGGTGTATGAAAATTCTTGGACTCCCAAAGAATTGGAGTCCCGAATCAACTCCTCGTCATTCATTGGCAGGGGATAGTTGTCATCAGATCTTATGATTGGAGACTTAGGTTGTTCAAGTTTGAGGACTCCTAAAGACCTAAAGGATAGAGTCACTCTCAATCGTTGATTGGAGAAGGACGTGTGTCACCAGATCTCTTCAGTTTGGAGGTCTAGCACTCCGGAGGGTTTGCGAAGTGGAACAGTTTGGGTGAGAAATTGCCAGAGCCCGAAGTAGATAAGGGTCGGTGAAAGTTGAGGACACGCATAAATATATCTGACACTCTAGAAGGTTGACACTTCGGTGGTCCGCGGGTGTTAGTTTTCCAAAAATCCCAAAGCCTGGGATCCCGAAGAGGATCACTACCATTGGAGACTGAAAAATGGAGAGTCGTTGATCTGGGGTGTCGAAATTTAGTGGATTGGAACTCCAAGAGAACTGTAGTTTTGACAATTTAAAACGCTCAGAGCCCAAAGCTCTAGAGCACCATTTTAAGTGCCTGTTGGCTTGGCGCTCGGTCACAACCCTTGATCACATATTGTTGGCTCCGGAGGAAAAGGGGCGAAGGTATGAAATTTGAATTTTATTTATAAAGAAAAAGGGCTTGGAGAAGTGGCCTATAGGATTCGGATTTGTACAGAACTACACACAGGGAGAGATAAAATCCTATGGTAAGTAATTTTGGGTGCTCAGTAGGGCCCAAAGAGCTGATTCAGCTCTAGTTTTGAATGATCCTTAGACCGAGAGGTCGATTGGACCTCGAGATTTGGAGGGGGTCTGCATCAGTCTCTCAATCAATATTGGGTTTTAATCACTCTTTTTCTTTGTATATTCTTAGGCCTGGTAGTTTATGGATAGAAGATACTTTGTTATTTTGTATACTTGGTATTAAGTTGCATCCTTAAGAGCAGAGTGGGCCTCTTCTAATATAGATTTTGATCTAATTAGTGAGAATTTTATTTATAGTAAAAAGTGAGTATGTCACAAAGTTTACACATGTAACATTAATTGATAAAGAATTTTAATGGGTTGGTTTTCAAATTCCATTAGTATCAAACATTCATCAGTTGTTATTTCATGTTACTCGAAAAAAATATTGGTAATGTCGATTTTGATAGCTCTCATAATTCATACTTATTTGTTTAAAAATTTTTAAAACTTACCTTTTGGGTTGGTTGCTTGTAATCAATGGGATTGACAAATTCAATGACACCAAATGCTTTCCCTGTCAAAGAAATAATGACCTGAGAAAACTCAGAACTTTTCTTAATTCCACTATAACTTCTTTCTAAAAATGAGATGAAGCATATGGAAATATTATCGTTGGATGGAACTAGGAATTACCCCTTCCAAATTGATCATGGTTTATATTAACACCAATTATCTGAGATTCCCCCTTTAATTTTATACCATGTGCTACATGTCCATTAAAACAAGAAGACAGATTATATGGGATTGAATACTAAGAAGGAAATAAAAATACCTTGCATGTATAGAACCTTTTCAATTCAAAATCACATAAATGTTAAATCTATTTGTTCTTAAGTTCTTATAACTAAACCTAATGCTCCAAGGAAAAAATGGACAACAGTTGATCCTTTACCAACATTAGTTATTTTCCAAGCAGCTCTGAAACCTATAGCAAACAAAATCCACTTGTATATTTTATTTACAACTTCAACAAAAACATATGCATTTCATAGTTTCAAAAATGAATTTCTAATACTATGTGGACTGTATAAATTTGAATGCTTCAAAAAGGAAAGGATATAATCCTCAAATTAGACTATTATGTTTATGTTAAGATGTAACTAAGGTTATTTGAAGCAACCATTTGTTATGGATCTCATCTTGATTATTGTCATCATATTTCAATTCTCTTAAGTATGATTCTCTAAAATGTGACGTTCTTATGTTGCACCCCATTTCCTTTCAAATCCTCGGGTTTATCTCATGGAAATGTTTAAAAACCATTTTTCTTTTCCTTTCAAATCCTCAGGTTTATCTCATGGAAATGTTTAAAAACCATTTTTCTTCAATAATTGGTACTAAAAAAAGAGAATTGGATGCAAAAAAGACAAATTAAGGAATAGAAAGAATGTGGGTTTCCATCCTCCAAGAATGGGAACTATACATACATGGATTTTCAAATGATGTAAAAAGTGTAGTATATTAATTTAACAGACTACCTCAAAATATGACCAAAGTGATAAGATATTGAATGGAGACCGTTAAAGGAATTGGAGAGGAGTAGAAGGAATACACATGAAAAAGGGTTTTATAACTCTTCTCAGTTAAAGCCTAACAAGTGGTTTTTTCAAAATTATATTAAGCATCTTTACCATAAAGATAATAAAATCACAAATCACAGGGAAAAGTTCAATGTTGACTAAAAAAGGAAAGTAATTATGTGAAAACATTACTTTCCATAATTTCTGATGACCATTTTTCAAGTTCTTTCTCTTTTAATTTCAAACATCCTTATTATCAGTGAATCATGGAATTCTTACATCATTGACTAGAACAGTAACTGGCCATTTTTTTTTATTTCGGGAATCTTTGAGAGAAACCCAAAAGGAACACTAACCCTATTCCATAACAGAGATATTTACTAATTTTTTTCAAAATCATTATTCAAATTATTATGTCCTTGAGACATCCTAGAATGCTTCCTTTAGTTATTTTATTGCATCTTTACAATTATAGTATTCGTGATTTCAAAATTCAAAGAACATTAATTTTCATTGAATAACAAGAAGCCACATGCTAACTAATTCTTACTTGTTTTTTTTTCACGAGAAAAAAATGCTCTTTATATTTATAAGGATATAAATATTTACAAAATCCATCTTCTCAAAAGACCAATACAAAGGAAGAAAATGCTACAATGCCTGGAGCAGTCCTTGGCTTTCAAAGTCTATCAGATCCTAATCTTATCTATGATCAGCTTACAGATTGAGAGATTTGCAGAATAAAACTGAAAATGACAAAATCAAATCTTAATCGTGATGGTTGGTCCTTCGTTGCTGTCAAAGGTAATTCTTACTTGTTGCAACAACGCATTCGCGCAAACTAATTTTTCCCAAGGGAACATCTGAGATAAATTTAACAATACACTGAGAGTGCACAATAATGTATTCATTGAAGCTTGAAACTGGAGCAAAGTGATAAATGGAATTCCCATTTATTGAAAAACGGGTCTTTTGATCACTATGCACAAGACCACTTTTTTTCAATTCCTAACATTTCACATGCATTACTTTTATCATATTTGAAATGAAATGTCTGCATTTCTCGCATTCCCCTCGGAAAATAGTAATAACATGATCACCCTGACAGAGATCAGTTACACCTTCTCCAACAATCTCAAAAATCCTATAATAACATGAAATATAAACCATGTAAAAGACAAAATATAAACCATGTAAAAGACAAAGTAAATTGCAAATCATGGACGAAATGAAAAAAGAATGGAATACAAAGGATAAGAGAATCATACCACAATTCCTCATGGCCAAAGATGCGTGGAAATATAGGAATGTGCCCCAAAACATTAAACTAAAAAAAATAGTTTCTAAAAAAACATTTATATCCAAAATAGAATCAATATAAGACTATGCACACATGGTTACTAGCATAAAATACATAGAATATGAGAAAGTTATCATGCAGTACAACCTACTTAGAGTCTAAGGGTAATTAATGATCATCCATAAAACTAGGAACCTAAAGTGAGGGGATGAAGCATGCCAATCACCAAATCCTAATGGATTTCAAAACACACATGGTTAGTGCCAATTGATATTCATCACCATTTTAATTTTCATGCAATAAATAAAAGTCACAAAAAGTGAATAACAAAAAGGAATGCCATTGCCTCTTGAAGGTGGTAACCCACTGAAAGGTATGATTCCTAACACAAATAATAATAATGTTATTGACACTCAAATAATAATGTTATTGATACTCAAAGGTGATGATACACTGAAAGAAAATATACCTTAATGCATTATATTTTGTTTGGTAAAATATGCTTTCTTATTAATAAAAAAATGTGTATAGGAGCATTTTTTACTAGAAAAGTGGGTTGCATAGGAAACTATCACAATCCATAGCATAGGTAACCCACTGAAAGGTATGATTCCTAACACAAATAATAATAATGTTATTGACACTCAAATAATAATGTTATTGATACTCAAAGGTGATGATACACTGAAAGAAAATATACCTTAATGCATTATATTTTGTTTGGTAAAATATGCTTTCTTATTAATAAAAAAATGTGTATAGGAGCATTTTTTACTAGAAAAGTGGGTTGCATAGGAAACTATCACAATCCATAGCATAGGTAACCCACTGAAAGGTATGATTCCTAACACAAATAATAATAATGTTATTGACACTCAAATAATAATGTTATTGATACTCAAAGGTGATGATACACTGAAAGAAAATATACCTTAATGCATTATATTTTGTTTGGTAAAATATGCTTTCTTATTAATAAAAAAATGTGTATAGGAGCATTTTTTACTAGAAAAGTGGGTTGCATAGGAAACTATCACAATCCATAGCATCAAATGCCTTAGATATCCCACAAAATAAATAAAAACTAACATAAATCTAGGAGTATTAAAATTATAAGTGCCATCAAGGAAAATGGAGTACATAAAATACTAGGCACTGATAATATTATGTTGTTGTAGGGACCATAACGAGCTAGAGCACCATTGTCATTGTTATTTTGGCAAGTTGGAACCCA
Source organism: Picea mariana (assembly GCA_032191745.1). Lineage (NCBI taxonomy): Eukaryota > Viridiplantae > Streptophyta > Pinopsida > Pinales > Pinaceae > Picea > Picea mariana. The sequence continues at coordinate 34,757 of JASDQU010946830.1, read as the reverse complement.
ACCATCCATATGAAACTCTAAATTTGGAATGTTGACCTCCCAACCATCATTTTCCTACCATGGCTGCTTCTTGAATTTTTAAATTATCGAGGTCAAAATTTGCAAATTATCATTAAGTGATTGGTCCTAAAGGATGCAACACAATTTGTAGTGTTGCTCATGGCCTCCCTCACTTCTTATACCTGTGTTGATAAATATTCCATTGAAACTACTACAAATATTAATAGAGCCATAGATGGAGCAGGAGGCTTCTCGAAAATGCAACATAAATCATATTGGTGTGGAGGAAGAACCAACACAGGCTTATGATCACCGACATATAAATCCAAAACCAATGCTCATGATAATGAAAATTAATAAAATAGACAATATGTATAAAATCCTTACCCGTAAATATATGTAGTTGAAGTAACAAAAACGAATATTCCTCCATATTGAGCATACACAATAGGCCACACAATCACTAAAAAATGAGCTAGGGTTTTGAAGTTCATATTGCCCAAAATGTTTTCTCTCACCTCACAACTATTAAATAATGAGATAGGGTTTCAAATTCATATTTCCTCATTGAATGCCCCAATAGCTATATTCCTCTATACTATTAACACCCCCCCGCCACCCCCCCTTAATATTAGCCAATATATTTCCTAGTCATTTCATTGATTTCTCCAACCCCAATATGAATGGACATGATATCATATTGGTTTCCCAGTGAATCCCTTATTTTTCATATTAACACATTGCACCACTTAAGTTGGAATGAAATAATTTAACCTATGGTTCCTTTAGGTAGAAAAAATGTATTGGTGTTATAAAGAGCACGACACCAGGATGATTATTTCACAATTTAACATTGCAGTCTGTCTTATGGGATAGATCACTAAAATACATGGTGGTGTGACAAGAAACATAGTGCACTGGTGTGTGTTACTAACAACACTTCATAGTGGCGTTGTTTTTATGATATAGAGAACCATCGGTGGAGCATAGGTTCTATTTTAGATGCACCATTTACCTTTTTATATTTTTTTGCAAAAAAAAAAAATTAATTTCTAAATGTGTGTGTTTTATAATTTCAATTTATTTTATCTATAAGTGTGTGTGTGTGTGAAACAATATTTGTATTTGAATTGAAGACATCGATGATGAGATAGATGAAATTAATAGTAACAGGTCGAGATGAGCACATTCATGCATGAGTGTGAGGTTAGGGAGAGGGAGAGGGAGCAATTCCCTTGACCTATTTCATAGCCAACACATGCCCTTTTGATAGATGTTGGCATCCTTAATTTTATGAAGAGGGTACATTGCTCAAGGGGGAATATTTGTTGTTACAATAGTTGATCCGTTGTTGGGCTCATGGATGAATGGGGTTAAGGGTCAGTCTCGATCTATGTTATCATCCCACAGAGGAAAATGTTTGTTTTATCACTAGGTTTTCTAGGAGGGGGGAGGCTTTCCCTCAGTTCCCTAAGCTACCGTATGGTGTTGAATATGAGACGTAGTAGGAATATGTTTAGAGATATATCCATCTGAAGGTTCATTCCTCTATGGATTTCTAGGTTCCTAGTGGTCAACTGCAGATACATTCATTTGGTAGAGAGAAGGTTAGGTTCCT
>JASDQU010946830.1:7272-33039 GCA_032191745.1 Picea mariana | reverse complement strand
CTTGTGATATAGCTCTCTAATATATGTGTGGGGTCCAACAATAGTACTTGACCCAATATCTCAGTGCACTAACTAAGGAGGATAGACCATACCCTTAGCCATATTACTCGACTACCCAGGTACTAGAGAGTATCTTCCCGAGTGTTGTTCTCAGTGGCACTATAGCAATCAGGCGACCGATCAGTTTATCTAAAGAGGGCTTCAGGAAATCTAGGTCGATCCGTACATAGGTGTTGTCTGATGCGCTACCACTTGAAGGGGTACCAACAAGGGTTACAAGGGTGTCCAACAGATGTGCGCTTAAGAACCACTTGTATTTCCTGTGTATATGAATCCCTCAACCGTGGGTTTATGCGCATAATGAAAAATCTCTATGGCTTAAATATGCCAGAATAAGTCTCTACCCTGAAAAAAAAATTACCCACAATTTCTGCCAAGGAAAGTGATCTGATACCACTTGTAATATACCAAATATAAAAAGTATGCAGAACATAAATAAAATGCTAGAAATGGCAGAATAACAACAATATAACCAGAAGAATCACCACAATAGCACTGAAATGATATAAGAATAACAATAGAAATAACACTTTGATTCTGAAAGCAATGTTCATGGGCCTCTTCAATGGGGCAACCTTCAGTCGAGCAGAGCTCTATTACAATAATATCCAAGCTAGGGTTCTCATACCCTCAACTCCTATTTATACTAAATATGTCGATCAAAAGAAGCATCTAGAGGAATATCCTTCTCGAAGTGGAAGCTTCTATTAGGTCTTCTTACATCCTCCTTATTCTATTTTATTGAAAGACCTTATTAATATTAACCTTTATTACATCCAAATATATTGTTCTGCCTATGTGCGGGTTAGCACCCTAACATAGAAACAAGATCGAGACCTAATTCTATGTATGCTGACCTCATTGGGGACATGCATTAAGACAACAAGGAGCAAACCACTCTGATACCACTGATTCAAAATTTATGAGAAGAATTAAATGGATACAGATTATTAAAATATGCTTAAAACATAATAATAGAGATACAATAAAATTGGTTTTCTATTCAATAAGGAAATAAGATGAAACTGTAAAATGTAGCGAAAAACAAGCTTGTTGGAATGGTGGCGGCTTATCTCTGAGAAAAGATGTGAAGGTTGCACTCATTTGCAAGAATATAGTTACAATGAGGCTCTGAAGGAATTTTTACAATAAACAGGAATGTCAAAAACCCTAGACATCCAAAAACCTAACTCTAGGAGATGAAGTGCCAAAAGTCATGTGGGCCCCGTTTGGGTAAGTTAGTACATCAACTTCTCGGGGTCATAAATTTTGCATACATTCTCTGTTTTAGGCATGCAATAGACCTTTGGAAAGGTCTAACCGAGAAGAAAAAATTTTGACTGGCCCAAGTTAGTTCCTTTAGCAGACACTTGGGCCCCTAATCCCCAAAAAATGTCATTTACGGCCTCAAAACGGACCCAGAAGTTTGGAAACCGAAAAAAATGTCAAAAAAATTCCAAGGTGGAAAACTAGTTTTCAAGCTAGTGGAATAGGTGGGTTTTTATGAGGGAAAAAATATCTATGGCTATGGTAAACCACAACAGACAGAAATGACTACAGAAATCAACTCTATCCCAAAACATGCTATATAAACCAATATGCAAGCGAGATAAGAAAAAGGCCTACCTCGTCCAGATGTTCGATGAAGTACATCGTTGAGCACTTTGACCCAAAGCTATATACCTACAACTAGTTCTCAACAACCAAGCAAAGCAAAAATATGGTGATAATATAAAAGTTTATCACATTAGATAGCATAATCCATTAATATACATAACAAATATGCCCATGGATAATAATGAAATATTTATGAGATATCAATTGGACGGGAAAAGAGTATTTCTATTAATAAATGATCAGCATAAGTGAAAATATTCCAAACTTCCATGTCGTCACAGTTCAGAACCAAGAAACTAAGTTCCTTCCAGTTGGGCCTCCACCACTTCAATCCTCCACCAAAGGCAAGCTCATAGAAGAGAGGCAATGAGGTTCTTAATCTATAAGGGAAGAGCTTGGGGGCTTAACACTATGTTCATAATTAAAGGACAAAGGGATGCAGACTCAATATGAAGTAAATAATTTCTCCAAAGTAAATTTTCTGTGAAAGTTGAATTGTTTCTCCTCTTCTCCATAGCTCGGAATTGGCCCATTTATAGCCTTCAAATGGAACTGAAGGGATGAGTCGGAGCATTTCCAATATATAGAAGGCCAAGGATCATAGATCTCTTGTAATGACATGGAAACACGACTCCATTTTTCATTTTTTGGCACAAATCCCAATGTACAATGGTTGTAGTGGAGAAGCCTGCATATACGCATGTTGTATAGTAGGCAAGGTGCATACATGTGGAAAAAAATGTATTTTTTCTTTGAAAATTGAAAAAAAGGGATGACAAGTCTACATAGGGAAATGGAATAAGGCCTTCTGTGCAAGATTGCATAGGGTGAGGAAAATCTTTCTATAACATATGCCCCCTAATGTGTGAGGTCAGAGGAGTATATGCGATGGATGAAATACATTATAACAACCTAGAAGTAGAGTGATGGGGAACCAGCTGGAAGAACTAGTTTCTCATTACATTCTGCACTGACTCTGCATACATGAATGCAAATTGAATTACACTGCAGATCCATGTGAAAATATACCAAACAAGTGTTTGTGGCCATGAATAGGAAAATACAAATGCAGTTACATGCCCAAGACTTCCATAGTAACGAACAAGGCCCAATAGAACCAATCTCAAAAACCAATATGAAGATATATGTATACAATGGAGTACAATATGATCTCCCATGATCACTGAAGTCAGATAGGTACTGGTCCAATGAAAAGGAAGCAATAGCTCAGGAAAGCTACGACCACATATTGATGTCTTCAATTCTTCTACACAATCCGCGAAGGGTGTAAGTCTACATCATTTGAATAAAGGAGTTGAGGTCGAACACAATGAGACATCGTTTGATTACTGGTCATCGAGGTATACCATTAACAAACGCGAGACAGACTACTGATACTAAAAGTAGGTATCAAGGCACTGAGTACATTCTTACAAGTGTGAATAAAGGAATCAATGTCAAACACCTGAAGAATCCATCGATCAGGAGACATTGATGTATTCCCAACTATCGATGGTGAGAGAACCTACCACTAATGACTGCAAGCCTCAAGGTACTCAAAACAATCTAGGTCTCGTCTCCAGAATAGACGAGCTAAAGTCAATGGAAGGAGACCTGCTGAAAGGAGAGCATTAAGGCATCTCTCATCATTCAGCAAGAGGTACAAAGTAGGAGCTTCATGATTTGGAGAAAATCGGATGAAGAACATGTTCACGAACCAACGACCCTATGCGTCTTTCACGTGTGCCAAGTGCAAGTGGTACACGAAAAAGACCCTCTGAATAACATCTAATGAGGAAAACTTCCAACAAAGGTGAGGAATGCTCCCTTCAGTCTTAAATATTTCATAAATATTTCAGTCTTAATAATGAAATATTTATGAGATGTTTCACATGAAGACACTACATGAATCCCAATGTGTGAATAGATGTCTTATCATCGAACACAAGGGAAACCACCCAGTCAATGACCAATGATGAAATGTCAATTGTTGGGTTCAAGGTTACCTACCAATGATGAAAGTAGGACCAGGGTGCATGATAGGACTACAGTATCATGTGATTCTGAGACAAACTGAGGATATGGCCAACATGAAAATTCAAGGGTTCTGAGGAGTGGCCGACACAGGTTGATAGACTTCCTTTGAACAAGAGAATGAGACATATGGAAGACTTTGACAACATAGACTCAATGATGAAACTGTGAGATGCAGGAGGCATCAATGAAATTCTCCATAAGGACTGGAAGAGTAACCAATTGGTAGAGAAGACTCTCTGTAATGATCTTAACTTCCTAAGGCCATGCTAAACCCAAAATTATGATGAAAAATAGACTCAATAACTTTGTGTTTTGTTCAAAGGCAACATGAATGCTACCAATATAAGATAATACTCCCTTCCTGCCCGCCTTTTTTTGTCTTTTCATAGACAAATGAATGCTATGATACATAGGAGGAAATGAATGTCGCAAGTAAGAAAAACTAGTTCCAGTAGTGGAAGATACCTATGCTCAATGCAAGGAGATGCATGCGGGAGATGGACACTTAGGGGAATGTTCCCTCCTAGGTATAGGGTGTCAAATTTCGAAGGATATAAACAAGGCTTTGCTTGGTTGAGGATGCAAAACTATTAAGGAAAACAATTTATAACACAAGTGAGAACCGGCTACAGGCTCAATACTGCAATCAAGGGCATGAGATGCAATCACAACTTAACACCACAAAATGTCCTTTTTCATGACATTTAGTCTACTTAGTGTGAAAAAAGGATAAACTTGTACCAAATAGACATCCTTTCAAATACAATTTACGAGTGTGAAAGAGACAATTTCACTCAACAATCTTTTCTCTTTTTTAAAATGAGTCAGAGAAGAGCTTAACTAAGACTCATGATCTTTCAAGTCCAATTAACGAGTGTGAAAGGGAAAAATTCACTTGGAAATCTTTTCATTTTTTAGATGAGTATGAAAAGAGCTTAAATCAGACTTGTGGATGTTGTTCTAAGCAGCATATAATGGGGGAGGCCAAGGCTCCCATGCAGGACATCTGTGAAAGGTTATAATCTTATGAAGAGCTGACCCAAGCTTGTGAAAACCCAAATCTTTCCAAGTCGAGGAGAATAAAATACTCGCAGAGGTTACCTTATCTAAAATATATCGAAGAATGCCCCTTATTTGGAAGGGTGTAGAAGAAGGAAGTCGAGGCTCTACAAGATCATTCCAATCAAAGGAAACCACCATAGGACTTGGAGGGAGAATACCTGAAGAGAGTGGAATGCTCCCTAGTGAAGAAGGTACAGAACTAGAAATTCTAAGGACACGGTCGAAGGACACATTGCCCTCCAAAAGAAGGGTGGGATTGACCGAATATTACATTGACAATATCACTTCCTTAGGCTTGTCACTATCCAAGAGAAGAGTGGAATCGACCGAATATTGCATCAACAAAACCACTTCCTCAACCATTGGCTGAATAGGATGTGAGATGACAGGGTCAAGAGGTTCATCACCCCCCAAAACATGAGTGTTTTTGGTTGAATATTGCATCGAAACGATCGTTGGTTGAACAATATGTGAAACAACAAGGTCAAGAGATGAATCCACCCCTAAAGGAAGAGGGGTGTCAATCAAATATTGCATCGACATGATCGTTGTATCAACCAAAGAAGGTTGGGAAGCCAAAGATGAATCAGAACCCGAAGGGCCCCCAGGAAAGGACCACACTTCTTGTACCACAATAGTAGCAAGGCACAAATGAGTAAGGTGATCTCCTTTGCAAATATTTCCAACAAATTAGGGACATCACACATGTAGCAATGCCTACATCAACAACCACATGTTTGATGGTATACTTTGAGTACCCCACATGGATTTGAAAAGCCACATGGTAAGGCAAGAGAGGCTTCACATCTGTGACATCAAACTTGATAACTTTGAGCCACTGGGTTCTAGAGCTCGTAACGCAGATAGTAAGGAATTCCTTTGTGAAGGACACATCTGGAGTACCTCCAAATCTAACATCGCACAAGGGGTTTGGACCAGGCCCTCAACAATAGAGTAGTTCTAGGTAGATCTAGCATTTGGATTGTGGGTAGAGCGCTTAAGTAATCCTTTTGGAATACGAGACAATGGCTCTGGTTTTTCAATCTATAAAGTCATCTCCGAAGGAGGAGGAGGAGATTCTAGACCAGTTATAGTCTGTGAAGAACTATAATCTCGAGATCGAGTGGATACATTAACTTTCACATCAACCATATTGATACACAAATGGTCACCATCTTGCAACTACAGGTTTTGACTCCCACCAGCCACATTTCCAGTGTTTGAGGAGCTTGAGGCCATGTGATGGTTATGTGGAAAAGGATTCATCAGCACGACGTGCGGTAGAGATAATATCCTTGTAACTTTCACAAGTTGGGGAATAAATGAGTAAGGTGATCGTCAGTACAAAGCTTACATGGAAATTTCACCTTACGTCATTCTTTTTTTCCCTCTCCAACATTATTATTCATCTTCTCATTATTACCATTGTCCTTGGGTTAATTACCATTTTTCCCACCCTTACGATTATTACGTCCTTTCTTCTTATTCCTACCTGGTTGTTGGTTACCATTTGGGTCAGCCAATGATTGCACAAAATGTACATCCACTGACTGAGTGGGGTTGGAAGACATAGACGAAGCTAGCCCTCATGTAGACTAGTTTAGAGACAACTATTTCAAATGGATTGTCATAGAGTCTACAGACTTTACATTGGCGGAGCCTGTGATTTCGTCGGCATGAGGTTTAGGATTTTTTCTAGGGTCATATGTTGATCGTGGTGCATCCAGAAGAATGTGGTATAACATCCCATATTGAGCGTATATAAGATCTAACTGTTGNTGGTCATATGTTGATCGTGGTGCATCCAGAAGAATGTGGTATAACATCCCATATTGAGCGTATATAAGATCTAACTGTTGGGCTTTAAAGATTGCTTCTTCCTCAATGGTAACACTGGATGTAGAAAAACCCTTCGAGATAGGAGGTTGAAAATACTTGAGAAAAAATTCTAAAAGAAAGGTCGGGGTTATGGAGGTCTTAAACAACCTCTTTTGTCTACACCACTCCTAGATATGATCCGAGATATGAGTGGAGGTGTCCTAGCATAAATTCAACAAAAGTTCTAGGCCAGCATCGTAACGAACCAACAATTGGAAGTGGTTAAGGAAGACCAACACCATCTGACTAAAGGTCCCATATGCCCCCCTAGGTAGCTCGATATACCATTTCACATCAACCCCAATGACAGTGCGTTGAAACAATATTAACCGAATAAAATTGTCATTAAGGGAATCTAAAGAGTGCCATAGGTGAAATGTGGTGACGTGATCACCAGGATCCTCGACATTCTTACCTTCGAACTTCAGAATGTCCGAAGGAAGCTTGGTGGGGACGGGGGGCCATGTAGGATCATGACTCACAGGGTCGTTGATCAACTTAGACAAGTATGGAAGATTAATCATGGATATAAAAGGGAGATGGGGTTGTGACATCTAGCCCCAAGCTCCCTAGAAAGATTGTGTTTGAGGAACTACAGTCCATCCAGGGTTCTGGTAAATACCATTCCCTTGACTAGGATTGTAATACCCTCCTCTGGGATGATTCATAAAAGGTTGGTTGGGCATCATTCCAGTAGGAATTTTCTGATGGGGGTTATAAAAGATTCCCCCAGCTAGATTGGATCCCAAAGCATGAAACTGACCTCCTCCAAGTTTGAATATAGAGGATAGAGGTGGATTTGTCATGCCAAACATGTTGGTCAGAATCAACACTGAGGAGGTGAGGGTATAGGATGGAACTTGAGCAAAAGCTTGTCCACCAGGTTGATTTCTCCACCCAGAAGCAAGAGGATTAGAACCAGGGTTAAAAGAAGGGATACCTCCCACATTAGTAGTCATTTGAGGGATCTGAGAACCACCAAATGAAAAAGGAGTATAAGGAGGTGTAGTGCCCCCAATTCCAATACTAGTGTTAGGGCCAGCAGTTGGGATGGCATTTGAAAACTGCGAAGTAAAATTCGACATACCATAGGAAAAAGAAGTAAAATCCATAGGGATGGACTGAATATTATAGCTCGGTGAGTGACCAAGAGACCCAAATGGGCTCGAGGCAAGAGATTGAGCATTCACTATAGGTCGAGCCATAGTAATGATAGGTTCCTCCGGCACTACAACCATTGCGGTTGCAGGAGTCGAAGGGGTGCCATTAATTATAGTAGGTGTGGGAGTTGAAGGGCTCCCAGTGTTATGATCACTCAATTCAGTACTCATGCTTGTAGAATCACAAGTCTGAAAAGTGGAAGTGTGTGTACCATGTCTAATAACTCTACACCTTTTAGAAGTCAAAGAATCGAAATCCGGTGGTAACTGTAACAAGCGACGGGACCAGAGGGGACATTGGTCCGATTCCACGATGAATTAACACTCTAAATACAAAAAATAAATCCTAAGGCCAACTAGTAATCAAAGATCACACCAAAAATCAAATGGCCAATATGCACACAAACAGGGTAAAGTGGTTGAAAGTGGCCTTCCTCCTAAAAGAAGGTATGTCTCACCCAAGAGGGGCCTAAGAATCCCTGCTAAATATTGGAGGTTTAAGAATAAATAATAAAGGCCCTCGTGGCCTTAACAACCAGTCAGTTAGATCCCCCCGTAGAGGTAATCCTCCATAAAGGTTGTGTGTTGTCCAACCCTTATCTGACCCAGGGTACTTGTAGAATAACCCCTGCAAGTAACCTATGTGCCACCTAAGTCAAGAAACTAAGAAACCAATGTATAACCAATGCACAGGCGAGCAGTCGTAAGTCAGGTCCACCATATGGGCAGGGTAGAAAACCCTGAAACCTTGAAAGTACTACCTCTCATGGAGGTAAAGGAACTAGCAAGATCCCCAAATATGAATAGATCCCCAAAAATATCTCTGACGCTAATAAGGTATCGGGGGGATATTCCTTCAACCAACCTCACACAACCTCGTGATTAACTCCAATGTGAGAGGAGCCTCCTAATATTACCTATTATACAATGGATTATCCACTCCCTTTGTCAAACACATATGTTGATTTAATTGCCTTGGATAAGTTTATTCACAAAATCCTATTCCAAGGCACTAAATCCTAAGCTAGTTTGTGCACCCTAGAAAATAAAATCGTGACTAATCAGTTTTAAATTATAGCGTTAATTTTAGTGGTCGTGATTACTCAAAAAGGTATGGTAGTGAAACTCATGATGTTATGACTCAATAAGAAAAGCAAGTATAAATATAATGCAAAGTCCTAACTTCAATTTTCAATGAATGATATTCTTCTTAAAACAAATGCAATTTTCAATTTCAACTCTGGAATTCTAAAGTACAAATGCAATCTTTCATTACATGCACTAAGATAATGACAAGGACTCAAAAGACCAAAATGACAAGCAATGCAAAATGCCTAATATTTTTGTATTTTCAATATAATAAGAATGAAAATGCATGGTGTTGAAAAAATTCTTAAAATTTTTATCCCTAAGACCTAAACTTTCCTTTTTTGGGTTTTGTATTTTCATAAAGCGCAAGTTTCGCTATCGTTCCCAAACACACAGTACCGATTTCCTAAAGAACTCAATTATTTATATAATGAAAGGCAAAAAAGCTAAAAGTATTATAAGAATCTCAATGCATTTTCTATAAAATTGTCTTAATCATGATAAGATTTAAACCTAATGGATTTAAGGTTAACTTTAAAGAGTTTTCGGGATTCAGGGTTTGTCAAAAACATATTTTTCAATACAAATTGAATCGCGAAATCCCGATGCCCGATTTCCTGAAATAAAGAGAGTTAGCTAAAATGCTAATTAATTAATTCTCTAATGCAAAGTTAAGGCTTAAGTTAATCATTTCGCGATTTCACGATTTGGGGTTCAGTGATAACACATCTCTTGTCAAAACGATCCCCAAAATCCCGAATCATGAAATCCCGACCCATAATTTGTGTTAAACTGAACTAACTCTGTTTTGTCCTTAACCCTGATTAGTTAGTTAATTAAGTGAATTTAAGTCCTATTTTTTTAACACGTCACGATTTTGCAACTTCGGAAATCGGGATTCATCAATGACATACTTATTGTCAAAATCATCCTCGAAATCTCGAAATTCTTAATATCAATCAATTACTTTGCTAAAATGTTTAAGGCTTAATTAACACGTCACGATTTCACAATTTCGAATATTGAATTTCATTGATGACATACTTCTCGACAACACGATCCCCGAAATCCCAAAAAATGAAATCTTCATTCTTAATCTATGATTAGCACAAATTAACCTTTTTCCAAAGCATGATTAATGATAATAATTTTTTAAGGTTTCATTCATGTTTTGATTTGCGATTGAATAAAATGTTCCGAATTTTCTTTAAAATCCAAAGGTGCTAAAATATGGCCATTTAAATAATGAATCACTGGTGATACGTGGTACTAATGTGTATCTCAGTAAAATATCTTCCACATTAAATGCCTTGAATTATTGTCAACTGCATCAATCATGTCATTGTTAAATGAATTAAAAGAGAATTTGAATGTCTGTGCTTTCATTTTATCAAGCGCAAGAAACACTCAGCTGAGCTCATTCATTCCTTTTCTATGATAGGTTTTCAATTTAACGTAAAGTCATCGCACCAAGGAACCAAAGAAGAGTGAAGATACACAGGAAGGGGATATCATCTTTGACGCCATGCCACACACTATAGACTCCATTAAATCTTGGACTCAAATCTCTGAATTTCTAAAATGTGAATTCAAGAATGCTCATCCTGATTCTGAGAATGACTATCAGGACATAGTAGAATCAGAGCTTCATAAGATCGCTACACGCCCTCATCTCGTGGCATACAATGATATGATTAGTTAGGCCCTGGAAAAGGTCGATATCCTGATGAGGAGAATATTAAATGATCAAGGAGTCATCATCATCTTATTCAGGCTAGAACATATACAAGTAATGTATAAACTCTCACAAAATCCTAAACATACTTTTAATGCTGAGTTTTTAGCAGAGTTTCAGAGGAAAAAATTCACTGAGGTAGACTGGACTTATCCTGATATAATTAGAGAATGGTGGAGGTGTCCATCAAAATTTAGAGCTGATACCCATGGGATTTTTGCTACAACATCCTTGAATGAATACATGGTCTACGTAGCCATTATGCTATGTATAATTTTTGGGAGAAAAGATCCCTACCATTTTCATGCAGATTGGGTGCCCTTTTTAGAAGAAGCTTCAGAAGGGTATGCTTTTAACTGGATTAAGATTTTGTCAGATAACCTAACACAAGAAATCTCAAACTACAAAGTTGCAAAATCAAAGGGACAACCAATGGCCTTTTACATGTCAGCATACATTATGGATGCAATCTGCTATGTGACTCCTTTTCCATTAATGAATTGGAGTTGGAACATAACCTGTCTAGAACCCATTCATGAATATCTTTCTACCCTTTGGGAAGGAAATGCTAAGGACACATTTTATGAAATTTGTCATTTTGTTATAATTCTGATGCATAAAATATTTTTTGGATGCGAACTCCGTTGCATTTCTGATATAGTCACAGAAAATCTTAAAGCAATAGCCGACTGGTTTATTGATGAGAATTTTCCTTACATTAGCATTTATGGTTGTTCTATTCCCCCTCATGCACTCCCTAAATTCCTACCGGACAGATTGGTGTGTAGAGAGGTAGCCCACCAGATAGTAAAAGGCGGCATTGGATTAGAGCTAAAGGCAACTCAGAAGAAGTCATGGCCAACCTTCTGTACATATTAGGAAATTTTCGTTACTGAATATAGGCCATTCTAAAGTACAAGTTGAATCACTAGAAGAAGTAAAATTGGTAGATATTGAACACATAAAGCATGACCCCTATCAATTAGTAAGAAAACATTTGATGCATTGTAATTTAAAATCCTTTGAGCACGAAATATCTGTTTATGATGATGTATTCAAGGAGGTTAAATCCTATGAAGAGGTATTGAACAGAGTACATACCCTACCACCTGATTCATAGATTGGTTTCACGTCATTCCAGAGCCATAGGCGAAGTTGTTTACCCAAAAGTTTGCAGGGCGAAGCTATGACCCCACCTCCAGAGTAGGAAGGGCCTACCCTAGGCTTTGAAACAAATATAAAAGACAAAGAAAATACTAAAGGAAATATGAAGAATACTAGAATACCTTCACAAGACACAGAAATTTCCCATACAAAAGAATCAGAGGCAAGGAGGGGAAAGGAGCTAGAAACATCCCCAGAAATCCCTAAGGATGTCCCAGAAAACACAGGAGGGACAACATTGACAGAACTTGGAAGTCCCATTACTTCCTTGACTCCATTGCAATCCACTTATGGAAACCCCCATGAAGGAGCTCTGTATGTCAGTGATCTGGAGCCAATTTATAGAGATGAGATTCCTTCATTAGATTATTTTTTAAGTAAAAAGAGAAGGGCAATCTTGAAACAGGAAATCCATCTAAGAGGAGATGGTATGGTTAAAAAGCATAGGGTAATTATAGATGGAAAGAAACTTAAATATGGAGAATTTGCTATAGAGATAGAAAGCACGATGGGAGCTTTAGCGTCAACAAATTTATATTCTGTGGGCATTTTGACAACCATGTTGGAACAAAAAGACCAAATGATAGATCAGCTACAGGGTAAATTGAAAGAAACTAAGAGAAATATCAGTTGGGGAATAAAAAAGGGTCTAGAAAAAGCTAGATTAAAAGATATTCAAGAGATTTAGAAAATGAAAGCAAGCTTAGAGGAAGCAAATCAGATAATACAGGTCACTCAGGCACAGGTCCTAAAGCAAGAAGAAGCAAATGAACAATTACGAGATAAAATTAGCACTATTACAAATCAAGTGGTAGAGCTTGAAATTTTCTAGGCTCAGGTATTGGGAATACATTTGAAGATAGAAGAGGAACAACATAAAGTGTTTTTAAATCTGGAAGTTGTCCAGAATTGCTTTCAGGAAACAAATAAATCTTTGGAGAATGTTCTCCAGAAATAAAGAGAAGTGAAAGCGGCCAGAACAACTTTCCAAAAAGCAGTATCCCTTTCAACAAAGGAAGAGATCAGAAAAATTCAGAAACTATCCATTTTAGAACAAGTTAAAGGAGATGTAATACTCAAAGTGTGGGAAGCAGACCTGGCTGAAAATAAAAGAATAACCAGAGATGTCAATGATGATTGTCAAGGGATTTTTGATCTCTTAGAAAAGACTTCATTGAATATTTGAAAAAATGATTGTCCTGGGTTATTATGCAAGATTAACATTGTCAAGCACCAACTAAGGTTCAAGGAAGATTTGGAGGAAATGAAGGTAGAGATCCCAAAAATTAAGGTAATCAATATCTGCGAAATTGACAAGTGGATGGTGATATCGAACTTAAAGTTGCAAAATATTAAGTTCACAAGGAATATAATAGAAGATCGTTTGCCCGAATTACAGAAAAGATTCTTCATATTTAAGGTAAAAGAGATACCAAACGTTCCCAGAGTTTTGGTGAAGTTTTTGGGAAAATACGTTCACTGTCTTGAGGCGTAAAAAAAAAGTTCATAAACACAAACATAAAAGTACTCTTTTGAATATTTTCATCATTAGAAATTAGAAAAGAAATGTAAACAGTTTGACATGATTCATCCATGTAACCGTAGTCTTAGGAAGTTGGTTAATCACCAACAGGAAAATATTTGATGATCATGTATAAATATATTTTGAGAGGACTGAGGAAAGGGCTTTTGGGTTTTTTGAGAGAGCCGATTGTATTAAATTTTTTCCAATCCATTATGATATATGATACAGACGAGATTCTCAATCCTGCCAACTTGTAGCTATGTGTTCTTTAACCTTGTTTACCATATTTTTCTATGTTTCCCTTTCAATGTCTTTCTAATGAATGATCAATTTGATCTTTATTTTATGCATCTTTTATAGTTTAGATTGATTTGGTTATCAAATTGTTTACATCTTTTCCTCTAAAATTTCTATCAGTAATTTTAAGACCTGTGGATCATTTGAACCATGATATTGAACACTTCATTAGAAGTCTTGTTTTCTTCTTTATTTCTTGTTACAATATGAGATTCTTTCTTGATTAAAGCCTCATATTTTTCAGTAGTATTTCTTTGTTATTTTACGATTCTCAAATTGTTCCAAGTCCAGGAAATGGCCTCAACTGTATTTATGTTATTATTTTGAATTTTGAAACTATTTTTCCTATTCTCATCTCTTAAAAAAACCGAAGTAGCAATTTATCAAATTCTTTCATAACTAAATAAAATTTTACTCCCCATGACTATCCCAAATAACAGACAACCCAACATAGAACCTAGTCTCCAAGATCGAACCAATATTGCTTTAAACCTATTTAATACTATTCTACAAACAACGACTAACTGGGATGAATTAGAACGTTCATGGGCTGCTATTGAGAGAGATATTAGCATCCAAGATCAACGGGAAGATAGACAGAGACAATTGAGAAACTGATTCTTCTTTACCCTTCTTTTTTATTCTTATCCTTTAATTACCTTTACCTTTATGGATGCCTTGACGGTATACTTTACAGCCTTAAAGTATAAACTCAAGAACATCTTTTTGGCGTCGTTGTCAAGGATGAAGAATTGGATCTTCCCTGGGAAGAATGACATTGACACTTTCTTTCTTTGATAGTGAACACAGATAGAAAAACTTCTAAGGCTACCTTTATTTTTCACTTGGTGACTCCACGACAAGTAAGCTGGATATTAGCCGAAAGAACACTAGAAAGAACCTGGACAACAAGAAGACCTTGCCAGTCTCCGATTCGGAAAATATTTTAAAATCACGAAGATCACTTAGACAAGTCTTTTTACCCCTACATATTATTTGTCAGCCTGACTTTACACAATTGAACATTTCAAAAACACTTGAAAGATCTGTCTCGCTTCCCCTCTCTTACGATACGTTCTCTTTTCCTAAGGTTTTCTCCCCAGATTTTTGAGAATCCTCTCCTCATGCATTCCAAGCTTCAGCCTCAAATCTACCAATGGCCGCACAAGGAGGTGTTGGAGCTGGAGGTGATGCCTCAGGAGGACCAACAGGTGTTCAAGTACCGCTTCCTGGAATCTTCGCTAAAGTAGCTACTAGATATGCTCCCCTTGTCCTCCCAGTTACCCTACACGATATCCCCGAAAATTATATGAAAAGCCTTCCGAAATTTACAGGGGAAGGGGATTTGACCACCCAAGAACATATAAGCTTCTTTGACCAATTTGTTGACATCCTTGGAATAGAACATGAAGATGCATATTCTAGACTCCTTGTTCAGACTTTCGAAGGACAGGTGAGGACCTGGTTCCGATCCTTAGTATCCAGATCTCCAAGATCTTATGAAGAACTTGAAAGAGCTTTTATCAGACAACGAGGAGAGAGGAAGGACCACCTCTACTACCTAACTGAATTTGGAGCCCTTAGAAAGAAAAACTAAGAATCGGTTCTAGAATTCACACAAAGGTTCAACAAATTGTATAATAAAATCTCGGTTGAGGTCAAACCTTCACAACCCGCAGCAAAGGTGACTTTTGTTGGCGCTTTTGATCCTGATTTCACCTTATTATTGAGAGAAAGGAGATCAACAGATCTCACAAAATGCAGGATAATGCTCTTAATATTGAATCAAACATGATGGCATCATGGAAATTAAAAGCAAAAATAGAAACTCGGAGCAAAGAAAATAGGAAATTCAAAGAGCAAGGTGGACCCTTAGGATCAGGGAAATCCTCGAGAGATAAAATAGATGAGATGGATAGGGTAATTAGAGAACTTTCAAATAATATCTCAAAAATGGAACTAGAAAAATCAAAAAGAGATAATTTCCCCATGAAATATTTTAGTAGGAATCTTGATCCTCAAGCTCCACAGAAAATAATTAAAAATGAAGATAAAAAAATCCCAACCCCCTTCAAAAGTGAAAAATTCATTGGAGAAGAAGATCTAGAAGATTTTGAAGCGCTTGATGAGGATATTAATAATCTTGGTGATGATAATAAATCACCCTATTTATCGAGACAAGATTATGAAAAATCCTTGAATAAAGAAATTACTTCAGAAGACAATGTTAGCAATGGCACGTCTGAAAATTTGGCCTATCAGGGTATCGCAGACGATATTATAGCCAAACTATAGGAAAAATATAGTTTAAGACCTAGGAACAAAAGTCTCCCAACTGTTCCAACAAAAAAGATCTTTCCAAGGGGTGAAACTGATAAGGTGATTCCAAAAGTTGCTGACAAACAGACTGAAAAGCCTCACACCACTAACACACAACCTATCCAGTCAAAGCTAGTAGGAACACTCACTGTGAAAACACAGGCTCCTGTAAATGAAAACAAGTCTGCACCACAAAGAAAAGATGAAAAGAAAGGAATGGAGGCCCCGAACATAGAAAATGACAAGGCCCTGGGAAATTTTAGTCTAGAAAAAAAAAAAAAAATCAAAATTCCTATTCCCCTTGTTGAACTAGCTAAAAATCCCATATACAGAAAACAAATTGCCAAGATGATTAGCTTTTCCGAAGACGAAAGCTAAGCCGATGTCATCAACTTAGAAGATGACAAGATGAACATAGTATTTGGTCCACATTTCGAAGGTGCGAAAGACATTGTGGCCCCCTTTTATATCACATTAAACTTGTTTGACCACCTACTCCATAACTGTATGCTAGATTCCGGAGCTTCCCACAATGTGATGCCAAAGGAAATTATGGAGAAACTCAGTCTCGAAATCACAAGGCCCTATGGTGACTTATATTCTTTTGTTTCAAGGAAAGTCAAATGCATAGGCATGATTAAAGACCTGGTGGTAGGTCTAGCACAAATACCTGCAAAAAGCATTCTTATGGATGTAGTGGTCACTAGCATCCCTCCGAAGTATGGTATGCTATTATCTAGGTCATGGGGTGCCAAGATTGGAGGATCTCTCTAGCTGGACATGACATATGCTACAATTCCAGTTTTCGGAGGACAATACACGCATCTTTACAGAGAGACTAGGTTGGCATTCACAGTAGGTGATCCACATAACCCAATTAATCATCATGTTTATATTGCTAACCAAGATTTAGGAAATTGTATATTATCTATTGATGATGGTTTTGAAGTAAATGTAGACGAAATTTGTATAGAAGAAAAAAATAAAAAAGAAGAAATGAAAAAAAATGTATATAGTACTGGTGTATGTAAGATGTATTTTGACGGTGCTTCATATTTCCTTGGATCTGGAGCTGGGGCACTCCTTGTGGCTCCAGATGATCAATTCGTAATCCCCTTTTCATATAGGCTTCATTGGAATCTGGATTGTACAAATAATGTATGCGAGTATGAAGATTTAGTGCTAGGATTAGAAGTCGCTAGGAGGATGAAAATAAAGAAACTCGAAGTCTTTGGCGACGTCGAGTTAATCATAAAACAAGTGAATCGATAGTACGAGGCCAAACATCCTAGGTTGGTGTCCTATAGGAATTGTGTCTGGTATCTGATCGAGAATTTCTTCTCCTCTGTGAATGTTCATTTCGTCCCAAGGACTAAAAACCAACAAGCTTATGCATTAGCCAAATCAACATCAACTTTCACACCTCCTACCACGTTTAAATTAAAGTATCACATACAAATGAGACATCAACCTTCAATACCGAATAACATATAGCATTGGCAAGTCTTTGAGGACGATGAACAGCTTCACAAATTTTTAGAATCAATAGATGAATTTGAAGAAACACATACTGATCAAGAAAATCAAAATGATCCCATTTGGATCATGCAGGAGGCTGAGGATTCTAAAGAGTTTCACGATAAAATTGCAAATCACCAAATCCTCGTTCTCAAGAATAACCAGATTCCCAAGGGCCTAATTCCCTTGGAAAGATTATTCAATCAAGATGACATCCCTTCAAAACCACCCTACATCCCCAACCTAAAGAGGTTGAGGACTGTGACATAGGAACTAAAGAAAACCCTCGGATGGTAAAACTATCCAAATATCTATCTACAAAAACCAAAAATAAATACACGGAGTTGCTTAGAAAGTACAAAGAAATTTTCGCTTGGTCGTATGAAGAATTAAGAACCTATGAAACCTCTATGATCGAACATAATATACCCTTGAATCCTGGTGTCAAACCCTTTAAGCAAAAACTCCGACAAATCAACCGCATCTTATTACCTGTTATCGAACGGGAAGTCAAAAAACTCCTTGATGCAAAGATAATTTTACCACTGAGATATTCCGATTGGGTAGCAAACCTGGTCCCGATTAGGAAGAAAAATGGGGAAATTAGACTGTGTGTCGATTTCAGAAATCTTAATAAATCCTCTCTCAAAGATAATTACCCCCTACCTAAAATGGATCACGTTTTAGAAAAAGTGGTAGGAGCTAATAGGATGTCGATGATCGACGGATTTTTAGGTTACAATAAAATTGCCGTCAACGATCACGATAAAGAAAAAAAAACCTTTACCACTCCTTGGGGTACGTTTATGTATGATAAGATGTCGTTTGGTTTGATGAATGTAGGTGCTACTTTTCAACGGGCAATGGATATCACTTTCATTGGTGAATGGGACAAATTTGTAGTTATCTATCTAGATGACCTAACTGTTTTTTCTAAATCAGATGAAGATCATCTGATACATCTCAAACAAACATTTGAGAAATGCCGCAGGTTTGGTCTGTCCTTAAATCCTAAAAAGTCTCACTTCGCTATGCAAGAAGGCAAGCTTTTGGGCCATATTGTATCTCCAGATGTAATTAGAATTGACCCTAAAAGAGTTGAAGCTATAGATACAATAAGTATTCCTAGGAATGTGAAATAAATTCAATCATTCTTAGGAAAAATAATTTTTTTGAGAAGATTTATTCCAAACTTCGCTGAAATTGTGAAATTGATCACAGATATGCTCAGGAAAAACAACAAAGTGAAATGGACAACAGAAGCTAAAGCATCCTTTGCATGCATCAAAAAGGTTATAAGTGAGGCACCTGTACTAGAGAGCCCTGATTATCTCAAGGATTTCCTTATTTTCTCATTTGCCTCTGAACACACACTCGCCGTGGTACTCCTTCAAAAGAACGAAGAAGGTTTTGAGCAACCGATATCCTTCTTTAGAAAAAGTCTCCGAGATGCTGAACTCAAATATAATATAATGGAAAAACAACCATATGATATGGTAAAAGTGTTAAAGGATTTCAGAACCTATGTTTTTCATTCTAAGGTGATTGCATATGTACCTACTAGCTCCATAAAAGATATTTTGGTTCAGGCAGATAGTGATAGCAAAAGAGGATGATGGCTTTCCAAAATTCAAGATTTTGACTTGGAGATAAAACCAATAAAATTAGTAAAAGGGCAAGGCTTAGCTAAACTCTTAGCTGAATCCAATTTCAGAGCTCTCATGATAAAAAACTCTCAAGGGGAGGAAGAGTGGGTATACGTGAATGAACTTGAGGATCAAATAGCTGAAAACCAAATCAAAGAGAAATTTTCTTCATCAAATTGGTACAAGGACATAGTATCCTACTTGTTGAAATTGAAATGTCCAAGTGACTTGTCCCCATCCAAAGCCAGAACGCTAAAGCTGCATGCGGTCAAGTACTGTATTTTCGAAAAACATTTGTATTGGAAAGACCCGCTTAGCTTCCTCTTGGTATGTCTGGTTGAATCAGAAATAGAAAAGGTCATAAGCCAATTTCACGAAGGAGTGTGTGGAGGACACCACGCCTGGAGAGCTATGGCTTATAAGATCCTGAGGGCTGGGTATTATTGGCCCAAACTTTTCTCAGACGTGAATGCCAAGGTACGAGCTTGTAGCCCTTGCCAATTTTTTGCAAGCAAACATAAACTCCCAGCAATGCCATTGATTTCGGTCAAAATAGAAGCTCCTTTTTAGCAATGGGGATTAGATTTCAGAGGCAAAATTAATCCTCATTCTAGTTCTCAACACAGATGGATCCTGACCGCTACAGAGTACTTCACCAAATGGGTGGAAGCTATTCCAATGAGAAAGGCTACTGATTCAGTGGTAATAGATTTCTTAGAAGAAAATATTTTGTCTAGGTTCGCTTGTCCCAGAAAGATAGTCATAGACAACGCACAGGCTTTTAAATCTATGGCTATGGTAAGTTTTTTCCAAAAATATAATATTGTGCTTGGTCACTCCACAACACACTACCCTCAGGGAAATGGTCTGGCTGAATCTTCAAACAACAGCTTAATCAATATAATTAAGAAAGTGCTAAGTGAAAATAAAAAGTCTTGGCATGTGCATTTGAAATACGCTCTGTGGGAAAATAGAATAGGCACGAAAAAGTCTATCGACACTTCTCCCTTCCAAATGGTATATGGGACAGATGTAGTGTTGCCTATAAACCTAGCACTTCCTATAATGAAACTATGTAAAGATGAGAAGGAAGAACCAAATCCTATCACAAGAAGGATAAATCAGCTGATTGAAGTCCAACAACACAGGGTGGTAGTGGATGAAAGGCTGCAGAAATACTAGGAAGACATGAAAGTGTTATTTGATCGTAAAGCCAAAGACATAAATTTTCTCCCCGGAGATTTGGTTTTGAAATGGGATGCTAGGAAGGAGGATTCGGGAAAAAATGGTAAATTTGATCACATCTGGTACGGACCATTCAAGGTTGCATCTCCTGAAGGAAAGAATTCATTTCTGCTAAAAAAATTGGATGGAAAAATCCTGAACGCCCCCGTCAACGGGCATTTTTTAAAACATTATATGGAATAATTGGTTTTCATAATTCCCACTGTATATTCCATTTTGTTTATTCTTTTATTTCATAATTTTATTTGGGAAGTCTACTTTCATTCTATAAATAAAGAAAAATAAAATAAAATTGGTTTATGTCTCTTTTAGAAATAAGGATACAAAATTCTTAATGTATCCAATTCCTTAAAAACCCTGATACTTTTCATATTGTTCTTTCACAGGTTTCTGGCTGATAGCCTGACAAGTAAAAGAAACAAACGGACAACCTTAAAGCGGAAGATAAATTTGTCAAAAATAGGTGATAGATAAGATTTTATGTTATTTCAAAAAGAGAACGAAAATGGTAAGGCAAAGGTGTGAGTACCAACAAAGTTTATTTTGTGAAAAAGATTTTGTATCAAAAGTGCGTTGATTATCTCGTAAGCTTGATAGGTTAAAAAAAAAAATGAAAATGTTTTCAAAATCTAGGCCTGAAGGGTTTCACTTAGAACAAGATAGGAGGTAAATAAAGTAAAAATCTTTAAGAGAGAGTTTCAAGAGTTAGGTTTAATTTATAACCTCTGTTTTTTGACTTTCAGATCGTTCTACATCCCCTGTTTCTACCCTCAGTTCTGAATCAAGCTTCTTTTTCAAGTTTCCCATAGAGGGAGAAGAGATTGCGAGGGAGAAGAGATTGCGTCTTAACTTTGAAATTGAAAAGAAGCTCTTAATCGGTAAGACCAGTCCTCATATTTCTTACTCTCTAACTAAACATGGTTATTCTTAAGCTGATCCTGACTCTCCTAGGTCTCTTAACAGTTTTTCTGAGGATTTAAGCTTTCTCAAAGGAAGATCCCTGAAATTAATCTTCCCCTTTTTCTCTGCAGACTAAGGTGTTTTGAAATTTGAGAAAAGGTTGGTCTAGTGTAATCAAAACATGTTGACAAACCTCCATTGCAATTTTTACATAGATACCACCCCTGGTATATTAAGTATCACTGATTTCCCCCACTTTGTATTCACAAAGTAAATATAAGACAGATGGTGAAAGGAAATTCATATTTGATTGCCCCCATCTAGTCCAAAAGATGATGAAAGGAAATTCATTTAAATGATTTCCCTCATCTAGTATAAAGAGACAGATAACTTCACCAGGGTACTGAACAGGCTCTCTGGCAGTGAAGCAATATATGAGGTTAAATGTATAATTAGCATTCGAAGTGGTGAAAGGAAATTCAGTAAAAAGGGATAGATAACTTCACCAGTGTACTGAACAGGCTTGCTGGCAGTGAAGCAATATCTGAGGTATCTGTAAGGTTGTCATACTTAAATACCACTCTACTCTAGTTACCAGTTTTTTCTAAACCGGATTTGCATCCCAAGTCAAGACAGGGCTCCCCAATTGAAAATAAGAATTTTTCCTCGTTTGATGCAATCTGAAAGCCACAAATTTGTTGATTTTCCTAATATTGTTTTCATAATCTTAATGCTAAATAAATTTTAGTAACAGGAAGGAGAAGATCATGAATAAGACTGCAACCGAGTTTACAACAAATGAGAACTTTGAAAAGATTTTTAGAAATAAAAATGAAATCTTTTTTTTCCTTTGTATCCCCTTCCTTAGCAATTACTGCAGGGATAAACCCTTGACCCCATTAACCCAATGAAGGCACTAAGTCTACATGTTCTCCTCGTCCCACAAGGAGACAAGGTCCCCAATTGGAGCCTATGTTGAAAAAATTCTTAAAATTTTTATCTTTAAGACCTAAACTTTCGTTTTTCGGGTTTCGTCTTTTCAAAAAATGCAAGTTTCGTTATCGTTCCCAAACGCACAGTACTGATTTCCTAAAGAACTCAATTATTTAAATAATAAAAGGCAAAAAACCTAAAAGTGTTATAAGAATCTCGACCCATTTTCTATAAAATTATCTTAATCATGATAAGCTTTAAACCTAATGGATTTAAGTTTAACTTTAAAGAGTTTTCGGGATTTGGGGTTTGCCGAAAACATATTTTTCAATACAAATTGAATCGTGAACTCCTGATCCCCAATTTCCCAAAATAAAGAGAGTTAGCTAAAATGTTAATTAATTAATTCTCTAACGCAAAGTTAAGGCTTAAGTTAATCATTTCGTGATTTCATGATTCGGGGTTCAGTGATAACACATCTCTTGTCAAAACGATCCCTGAAATCCTGAATCGTGAAATCCCGACCCATAATTTGTGTTAAACTGAACTAACTTTGTTTTGTCCTTAACTCTGATTAGTTAGTTAATTAAGTGAATTTAAGTCCTATTTTTTTAACACGTCGCGATTTCGCAACTTCGGAAATCGGGATTCATCAATGACATACTTCTTGTCAAAATCATCCCTGAAATCCCAAAACGCTTAATATCAATCAATTACTTTGTTGAAACGTTTAAGGCTTAATTAACATGTCACGATTTCGCGATTTTGGAGATTGGATTTCATTGATGACATACTTCTCGACAACACGATCCCTGAAATCCCGAAAAAGGAAATCTTCAATCTTAATCTATGATTAGCACAAATTAACCATTTTCCAAAGCATGATTAATGAAAATAATTTTCTAAGGTTTTTTTCATGTTTCGATTTGCGATTGAGTAAAATATTCTGAATTTTCTTTAAAATCCAAAGGCGCTAAAATACAGACATTTAAATAATGAATCACTAGTGATACGTGGTACTAATGTGTATCTCAGTAAAATATCTTCCACATTAAATGCCTTGAATTCTTGTCAGCTATGTCAATACCGTCAATGTTAAATGAATTAAAAGAGCATTTGAATGTCTGTGTTTTCATTTTATCAAGTGAAAGAAACACTGAACTGAGCTCATTCATTCCTTTTCTGTGATAGGTTTTCAATTTAACGTAAATTCATGGCACCGAAAAAGGCACCGAAGAAGAGTGAAGATACACAGGAAGGAGATATCCTCTCTGACACCACGCCACATGCTATAGACTCCATTAAATCTTGGACTCAAATATCTGAATTTCTGGAATGTGAATTCAAGAATGCTCATCCTGATTCTAAGAATCACTATCGGGACATAGCAGAATCAGAGCTTCATAAGATCATTGCGCGCCCTCAACTAGTGGCATACAATGATATGATCAATTAGACCCTGGAAAAGGTCGATATCCCAACGAGGAGCATCTTAAACGATCAAGGATTCATCGTCGTCTCATTCAGGCTATAACATATATAAGTAATGCATAAACTCTCACCAAATCCTGAACATACTTTTAATGCCGATTTTTTAGCAAAGTTTCAGAGGAAAGAATGCATTGAGGTAGATCGGACTTATCCTGATATAGTTAGAGAATGGTGGAGGTGTCCATCAAAATTTAGAGCCGATACCCATGGTTTTTATGCTACAACATCCTTGAATGAATACATGGTCTACATAGCCATTATGCTATGTAGACTTTTCTGGAGAAATGATCCCTGCCATTTTCATGCAGATAGGGTGCCCTTTTTAGACAAAGATTTAGAAGGGTATTCTTTTAATTGGAGTAAGATTTTGTCAGATAACCTAACACAAGAAATCTCAAACTACAAAGTTGCAAAATCAAAGGGACAACCAGTGGCCTTTTACATGTCAGCATACATTATGGATGCAATCTACTATGTGACTCATTTTCCCTTAATGAATTGAAGTTGGAACATAAGCTGTCCATAACCCATTCATGAATATCATTCTGCCCTTTGGGAAGAAAATGCTAAGGACACATTTTATGAAATTTGTCATTTTGTTATAATTCCGATGCATAAAATATTTTTTGGATGGGAACCCCCTCGCATTTCTGATACAGTCACAGTAAATCTTAAAGAAATAGCTGACTGGTTTATTGATGAGAATTTTTCTTACATTAGGGTTTATGGTTGTTCTATTCCCCCTCATGCACTCCCTAAATTCCTACTAGACAGATTGGTGTGTAGAGAGGTAGCCCACCAGATAGTAAAAGGCGGCATTGGATTAGAGCTAAAGGTAGCTCAGAAGAAGTCATGGCCAACCTTCCCTGTACATATCGGGAAATTTTCATTACTGAATCTAGGACATTCTAAAGTAGAGGTTGAATCACTAGAATAAGTAAAATTGGTAGATATTGAACACAGAAAGCATGACCCCTATCAATTAGTAAGAAAACATTTGATGCATTGTAATTTAAAATCCTTTCAGCACGAAATATCTTCTTGTGATGACATATTCAAGGAGGTTAAATCCTATGAAGAGGTATTGAATAGAGTACACGCCCTGCCACCTAATTCACAGATTGGTTTCACGTCATTCCAGAGCCATAGGCGAAGCTGTTTACCCAAAATTTTGTAGGGAGAAGCTATGACCCCACCTCCAGAGAAGGAAGGGCCTCCCCCATGCTTTGAAACAAATATACAGGACAAAGAAAATACTAAAGGCAATATTAAGGTTACTGGAATACCTTCACAAGACACAGAAATTTCCCAGACAAAAGAATCAGAGGCAGGGAGGGGAAAGGGGCTAGAAACATCGCCAAAACTCCCTAAGGATGTCCCAAAAAAGATAGGAGGGACAACATCAACAGAATTTGGAAGTCCCATTACTTCCTTGACTCCATTGTAGTCCACTTATGGAAACCCCCACGAAGGAGCTATGCATGTCAGTGATCTGGAGCCAATTTCTAGAGATGAGATTCCTTCATCAGATTATTTTTTAAGTAAAAAGAGAAGGGCAATCTTGAAATAGGAAATCCATCCAAGAGAAGATGGTATGGTTAAAAATCATAGGGTCATTATAGATGGAAAGAAACTTAAATATGGAGAATTTTCTACAAAGATAGCAGGCACGATGGGATCTTTAGCATCGACAAATTTATATTCTATCGGTAGTTTGACAACCATGTTGGAACATAAAGACCAAATGATAGATCAACTATAGGGTAAATTGAAAGAAACTAAGAGAAATATCAGTTGGGGAATAAAAAATTCTCTAGAACAAGCTAGATTAAAAGATATTCAAGAGATTCAGAAAATGAAAGCAAGCTTAGAGGAAGAAAATCAGATAATACAGGTCACTCAGGCACAGGTCCTAAAGCAAGAAGAAGCAAATAAAAAATTACGAGATAAAATTATCTCTATTGCAAATCAAGTGGTAGAGCTTGAAATTTTCCAGGCTCAGGTATTGGGAATACATTTGAAGATGGAAGAGGAACAACAGAAAGTGTTCTTAAATCTAGAAGTTGTCCAGAATTACTTTTAGGAAACAAA